>SNQJ01S0015468.1:64149-76937 GCA_010110895.2 Picea sitchensis | reverse complement strand
AGAATGGGTATATTTTGCATTAGAAAATTATTGCAACTACACTAGTCAACATAATAATACAAAAATATAGGGTTTTCCCAAAACTTGAAGTTCTAAAATTGTAAAAAAAAACTTGAGACTTATCTACTAAAGAAACATGGCAATCTTTTGAGACCTCTGAAAATATACTACTAGTATAAATTTTATAAAAGATGTCCAAAATTAAACAAAATTTGCACAACATTTAAAAACTAATACTAGATAAAGGCATAAAGTCCCGGTCCATACCCATCATTTCCACATCATCATGTTGTTTTTGGATAGTCTCTTCTTCTTTGAGTTCCTCAACAATTTACCCAATAGATTGTTTGGAATTTGAGGTAGTAGAATTGGGACTTATAGCTAGACTCGTGACCATTTGACAAAGAGAAACACACTTATCTTGAAGGGATTCCATTTGCCTCTTGTGACTATGCATATTTTCCATGATGAAGGAATATTCATTATTTCCAATTTCCTCCTGGGAGTGCATCCTACCAGTCACAAAGAAAATTGAATTCCTAATATCTGCATTAAGACTTCCCGTTTTCTCAAAACTTTGTGGATATTAGTGGTTTCTCATAATGGGATCTCCCAAAGTTCAAGTGATTTTCCATTCTGAAATCACTACATAATACTTGCAAACTCCCCCTTCCAACTCCCACAGGATCAACTAGCAAACTACCATAACCAATGACCAAGTCCTTTTCCAACATCCCCTCAAACAAATGACAATAGAGTAAAAGATTGTCAAAATTAGAGTTGTTCCACATAAATTCAGGACACTATATTTTGTTTTTCTTCCTAGAGAGAATAGTGCTTCAAAAGACTCTTAAGAAAAATCAACAGAGTTTAAGTCACGAAATCAAGCTTTCCAAGCAAGTCCAATGGGTGACCAACACGAGGTCCAATAAGCCACTAAATGAGCCACCCAAGCGAACCAGGATACCAAATTCATAGCCTTATTGATGCCTCAAGATAGGAGGAAAGAAAAGGTCAATTTGAACCAACTTGAAATATAACAATCTACCACAATGCTAGAACATAGAGCCTCCCCTATGGGCAGTTTAGAATAATCGTCTAAAATCATTATCCCACCTACAAAAGAACCCGAGTCACTTCACAATTGATTAGCTTGTTTCAACATTAAACCACAAGTGTGTAAAGGTACTACAAGGGTAATGCTCCTTGAATGTCAAATTACATGATTAAATCACCCTTGCCACTTGAAATGCCACTTGAATTTCATGCAATTCTTATTCATAACTATGGTTTAAAGAGTTAAGGAATGGGGGGAGATGAAACCCCACTTTTGGTTCTTAGAACCCCATAATCCAGATGTGAGGCCATTTCCCAGATGATTTGCCTATTTGTTAAGTTCCCTTAAAACATGGTGATATTCTATGCATTCAAAGCTATTAACTTCCTTTTGCATTCACCTTATAATCCATACTAGTTTGCCATTATTTAGAGAAGAGGAACTATGCATCAATTTGATATTTACAATTGAGTCTGGTATAAAAATCAGTACTTGATATGCCTTGGATTGAGCAGTTTCAACCCCTATAAAAAAAAAAACCAATACCTCAACCTTGTTATTTTACACTCTATTCAAACCCCATTTAAAAGTTATTTCTTTATTTCTCTTGAGATCTAGAAGGATCCTCCACACTTACCACCATTTATATTTTCATATATGTTATAAAAACCTCACACACATATATTATTCAATATATAACTTTTACCACTTAATCCTCCACACTTACCACCATTTATATTTTTCATGTATGTTATAAAAACCTCACACACATATATTATTCAATATATAACTTTTATCACTTATATATAAATTATAGTAATGGTTTTCTAACCTTACTATCATAAATTGATACTGGGTTAGTTTTACCCCATATATGTCTTTATATATTAAATATCTTGTATATGTTTTTATATATTAAATATCTTATCCCTTATCCCTACCCCCTATATATATATATAATTATTATTCTTTATCTCTATACACTTAAAGTGGTTTTCATGCTTTATTATTATTATTATTATAACAATATAATGATAATTTACTTTTATATTTAAATCATATATATACATTTACTTAGTTTAGCTTAGTTATATTTTTATTTTAGTTTTTGTGATTAAGATTTATTTATTTATAAATAATGAAGGTGATTATGATGATGATGATGATGATTAACGTTCACTAAGACTAAATTGGTCTATCAGACATTAAGAGGGTAAGTGATTACTTGTGATTCTTTAGAATTTTGTTTATGTGCTCGAAAAGCATTAAGGGAAACTTTCCAAGATCACCATAGTTTTGTTGAATTAAGAGGTTAGGAAGGTTGGTAGTGTGACAAATATTTTGAAAATGAGATCTAATCTGGGTATAGGATGGACAATCTAAGAGAAAGTGATTTTCATATTCAACCTTCTTAGTGTCACAAAGGTGACACACTCTTTAATCCCATGGCATTTTAGGAATTGACCAATGTCCAATATCATTATGGAGCTTGTGAGAATTTGTTCTTATCTTAGTGATGCTTATTTTTTTCTTTACCCTTGTCAAAACAGATAGATAATTTTGATCCTCTAGATTAGGGTTGATTACATCCTTATAATACCTTAATTTTATTTTTTCCTCTAACTCTTTATCACATCACATTTTCTCCTTAAATTTTGATTTGATGATATTTTTAATAGTATATTTATTTTGCAAAATGGTGTCATCCATGATTCCCCAATAGTTTATCCAAGACCGGGCATCTTTATGTCATCCTCGCTTGAGTCGGTGGTGGTTACGACTCGATTTTGAAGCAATTTTAGGAAGCCTCTTGTCTTGCATGTTGTTTACCTTGTTCTTATACATTAGGTATCCAGTCATAATCGTGGTCTCAATGAGGGAGAGGCTTGTTTCTAAGAGGAGGATGATATAGGGCATATTTCCTTTAATTTTGAGATTATAGGTTATAAAATTGTTTTATGTTTGCTCTATCTTTCTCCATGATTCACGAGAGATACTACAACCCCAGACTTCACATCCATAAAGAATAATAGGTGTAACAAGAGTCTCAAAGAGGAGTTTCTTCTTATCCCAAATCCAAAGATCAGCTGATTTACAATTGTTTTCAAGCCCATAATAAGATTTCCATCCCCAAATAATCCTTTTCTCAATACTATAATTTCAATTGAGCTTGTGGTGAATATCAATTCCAAGATATTTGTATGAAGTCTCTGTGTGTGTGTGTGTGTTATTTTTATTTTTTTCCTAGAAATACAGCACACGAAACCCCCAAATACTTCCCCACATTTCGTGGATGGTAAACGGGGTAAGTCGTTCAGCCTAATTATGGGCCTATCCTGGTGGGGACATCAAGTGAGGCCCTAAACAGGCTCCTGGCTAGGGATTCGACCTTAGAACCTCATTCAAGCAAACAACGACACTCATCCACTTGAGCTAACCCACTGAGCTATATATATATATAATTTATTTTTATATTTGAATCATATATACATATACATTTACTTAGTTTTGAAGTATAGTTATGCTTTTATTTTAGTTTTTATGATTAAGATTCTTTTATTTATAAATAATGAAGGTGATATATATATATGTGTGTGTGTGTGTGTGGTGTCACATATCCTCTTAGTTTGGATTTGAGAGGGTGACCTCTTAAATGCAAACACATGTTCTTGTCCACTCATATATATTGATTTACTTTTTTTTTCTCTTATTATTATAATGATGGATTGAATATTATAAATTTGAAATATCAATATTATTATTTTTCACACAATTAATCCGAAAATCAATAATATCAAATATAATACATTGTGAAAACTTAAAACATTAAATAAATCTAATCATCATAAATTATCTATAAAATCATGATAAATGATTTATTTATTTATTATAAAAAATTACAACAATCTAGTTTGAAAAAAATAAATTTAAGTGAAATAAAATTAAAAATCACTCAAAATACTTTTAACCAAAAAAAAAATCATATCTTTTATGAAAGTTAACAAATTAATAAAAAAAACCTTGGATGGGGTGGCATCCAGCAACCACATCCACCATGACAACATGCATGTCAACCACCCCCTCTCTCCTAGGGTGGCAACCCGACATCGCAAATTCACTCCACCTGCAAACACCTCTGCAATTGCACATGAAATCGTCCTCCCTCCTTTACATCATTTGTGTGGAATTGATGGCTCCTCAGCTTTCTTTGCAGGTTAACCTTGTCACGCACCCACAACAAATGGCTCATTATGAACTCTTCTTGGCCGCGCGAGGTCTTCTCCTAATGCCTGTTCTTTTTTCCAGGCCTACTCTCCATCTCTGCTCTGAGCTTCGACCTCTGGCTTCACACACCTACTGCACACCCTTTCTCCCTCTATGTGACTCCCTCTGCGCTCATTTTATGCCTAGAATTTGAGGCTGCTCACTCAGAGCCAACACACGTTCAACACAGAGTGGTAGCCCTCCTTTCATTCTGCATCCCTGTTGCACATTTCCCTGCCACAATAAAATGACCCAACATCCCCCTCACTCCATGGGTGAAGACACAGACCATAAGCCACATGATGATCCACCCTTGACTTTCGCCACTGGTTCGCTTCCCCCCAATCTGGACACAGCCTCTTGTTCTGCCCCCACTCCTCCGCCTCATCCCGACTTCATTGGTGTCCAGAGGGAAACCATCCAAGCACTATGTCATGACAATGCAGAAATGAAATTCTGCCAAGAGTTGATGGAGAAGCACATGGACTAGCTTTTGTATTCTGGAGCACAAAACCCTTCTCAGTGTCGCACAATAGAGGAGCTGCTTCAGGTAACAATGGAGCCGAAATGGCCATATACGTTTGAGCATTCTTTCCCCCATAGCTACACAAGAAAGTAATTTTCATGGTTTGTCACTTTTTGTTCCTCATAGCCTCTGTTTGGTCTACCAAGCCACAGAACTATCTTTTATGTTTCAACAATAGACTTAGCTTAAATATTTTGACTGTACATCATAACAGATTGTTAAATAGTAAAAGATTTAGCATAATCTTATGGGACTTCTATCTCTGATAGTAGGGTTGGTTTCCTTTTATGGCATCCTCAACACCAGTCTCTCAAACATTATATGTAAATTTTGATTCTGAAAAATAATACAACTACTAACTTAAAAAAACAAATTAATAAAAAACAAAATAATTAATATTAAGAAATTCAAAATAATATTTAAGTAAAAGTATTAAAAAAATACAAAAGTTTTAATTATTTTTTTAATCCATGACACAATTGGATAAGTGTATTTTCAAATCATTTTATTACATCATGAACGAAAATAAAGGTCTCAAATCACATCTCGATTGAGATCACTTTAATATTGCTTTTCCCGAAGATGACATTCATATTTTGGTAGTTTGGTGCTAACTATTACACATCTCATCTCCACCAAAATTGGTTTGTTGGGTTGAAACATTAGAAAAAGGTAACATTCATATTTAAGTGATTCTGGTAACTTTGAGAGACCAAAGATATTACATAAATGAGGAAATATTCATGTATTAAAATAATAATAATCAATAGTATATAAATGAGAAAAAATAGAGAAATAAATCATAGTGTGAGAGCCTAGAGATAAACAAAGAGCATTCACCAATGGACACTACAGATTTGTTTGATCATATAGATGATCACAATAGTTTTATATCGCACAATACATCAAACTTATAATGTATTACAGGCAAACACAATCTTTTTGTGAGCTCTAAGGTATTCTCGATAGATATTTCACTTACTCAAATCTCACTTGTCACACACATATATTCTACAACCATATAATGAAATATATAGAGAGAGTTCTCATGGAAAAAACCATGGGCTAAAATTATGTTTACCAAAAATCATGTGCCAAACACGTGTGTAGAAACCATGTGCTAAAACTACTTAGCTATAAAAGTGATTGACACATTTTTTAGCATCCTCCCATTTGGAAGAAAAAATTTCAAGTGTACTACTCCAATGGAATCCTTGCATCAAGTGAATTTATCCCCACTTAATGCTTTGTCAATGCATGTGAGGTATTGCATGTGAGGTATTGTTGACTTGAATCCATCAGGACCGAAACAATAACCTCACGAGAATATGAATCTTGCTTCATTTTTATAGAGGTGGTACTCCTCTTAGGCTTATGATATTCTTAATAACTTTGGATCAAGAAATAATATAGGACCTTAAGACGGTCCAAAATTTTATGCTCAAAGAAAGATTAAAATGTTGAAAATCAAAAGATTTATAAAGAGCATTCCTGAGAAATGGACCAGGAATGTCACATGTCACATATTTCAGAAAGTAAGCAAAATTTCCTCACATCCATTATAGTGAAAATAAAGATTTATGATCACATAAAAAAATAAAAGAAAATGGTCCACATGCATAAGAGAACTTTTATAGAGTAAATTCTTATATAGCTCAAAAGAAGATTATGATAAACCAACTTCAAATACTTTATACTCAAAACTCAGAATTATAAAATACAGTCAAAATTGATCCCAAATTAGTTATCTGGGATTTTTCAAAAATAACAAAGTCTGTTACAATGCTTTGAAATTAAAAGGCGTTTGTCCAAAGCACTGGGATTAGGGCTCCCATGAACCATAAATAAAACATATACAAGAAGTTAGGATGCATACAGAAGAAGGTGGGTGGAAGTCAAATAATAGAATCTGGAAAGAAGACAAAGAGAAAGTTATCAGGACTCTGTTAAACTTTTCTATTCAAAGAAGAAGAAGAATTGGATGAAAAGTGATAAAGAAAGAAGCATGTTGTTGAGGAAAAGGTATGAATTACCTTACTCAATCATTTTCAAATCTTGCCTAGCTAGGACAAGCATATTCGGGAATGTCACCCTTGGTTTTATAGCCTCAAAAATATTCTCTCAATCCATAAGTATTAATTACTAGGATTAAGGTTGATTTATTAATGAAAAGAATGTTGCAATATATAATAAAGTTTATATAAGTTTTTGAAATATACACAAATTACAGAAAGTAAACATGGATATCAAAAAGTGAAAAGTAACCAAGTCATCAATACACATATATAAGACAGAATAACAATCTGATTTATTTCATTCTGAGATATCAAAAGTGTTTTTCTCTTTACAAAACCCTTATGAGGGCATGGACCAAAGTCTGATTTAGAGATCCCTAATGAACACTATACAAAAAGACTCTGACAATAAATCAAAACTGAAATTTATAATCTGGATCAACTTGCCATGAACTGCTACCAATTTGACTTTGCAAGATTTTCTTTATTATCCATGAAACTTAATTCACAAACAAACAAGAATACACAGACTATCAAGGATGGATCAACACCTCTAAAACAAGCGTATGAAAGGTTTGGTTCAGTCTTGAACATTGTTGTATACAACAAGACCATGTTGTCACAAAGAGAATTAGGATTTGAATAAACTCAAGAATGAATGAAAACTGAAACTATCTTCTGAAACCAAAAGAGCAAACCTTAGTCTTGTTTTCTCCTTCTATTCTCCTCTTGTTTCTTCTTCTCATTCAGCTTTTATTCTTTCCAAATAATTTGAAGTAGTTCAGCTACTTTATTTAGTTAAGTTGGTTTGACTTAACTAATTAGTTTAGGAGAGGTAAATAATAATAATATAGTTAAGGGTATTTAATTAATAATAACTAGGTAGGTGAGACCCCTTGTGACTACCGTAAATATTTTATTTTCAAATCATAAAATATACACAAAAAGGATAATCATTTAAACCACATGGAACCCTTGTAGTTTCCTTAAATATCCTCCAAACGAGATATTTTAAATATCAGAAATAATTTAAATCATATCCAAAAATATATAAATATCCACATAATCCATAACATAGCTTGTCATCCAAACTTTTTGAAAAACATTAACATTGTCTTCATCAACTCAAATCATAAAAAACACAATCTAAAAGCCATACTTGCCACTCTGGAAGGCAATTTTTCTTTTTTCACTGTTTCCCCCCAACTGAAGAAACTCATCCTGTAGCAGCAGTTCGTCAGTAACTAAGCTCTTAATAAACCATACATGACATTCTACTACATGAATCAACAATTGGCTCAAAAATTGACACGAGATACATGCAAATCCATCCATAACAAACCATTTAATAATCACCAAGTGAACAGGGGGTGATATGGTTCATGGGACATGTTATCGCACAATTTGTACTTTGATAGTAGGAAAGGTTTTAAGGAGGAGCAAATTGGCATAACTAGAGACTAATCCTATCACTGTCACCTCAATAGGATGTCTCTTTCTATTTAGGGTGGTAGGCACAGGGGAGAAATCCCCAATGACCTGGGGTTTTGAGAAGGCAAAGGATAAAATCTAGGTAAAGGTCCCCTCTCACAAGTCACCACCGATCGGAAAGTCCGGTTTAAATAACCAATTAAGATGTAATATGTCAGAAGTGTACCTGCCCAGAACAAAGCCACAGGAAAACTATATATTTGCAAGAGCACTTGCTGCTTAGCACTTCATAAAACTATTGACTTTCTTAAATGAAGCAATTTCCTTAATATGGTGAAGTAAACAAAAATCTTATAACAACAATGTTTTTAGAGAAATACTTCACAGAAAATGTCTTAAAACTAGCTTCAAAATGACTAGAAACCATTTACCATTGAAATCATAACATTAGCATTTGACAAAAGCATGTAAGACAAACTATAATTCAGCGTTTAAAATTGATTTATGATATTTTAATGTTGCATTAAATGGTTGTAAATTAATTTCATAACAACAAGAAGTAGGTTAGTATATCAATCTAAAATAGGGTTAGAATGTGTTAGTAGGTTGTTCAAAGAATAGGTTTTGAAGGTTGTTTGATCAAAATACTCAAAGGAGGTCTTAGACTAGTGGTTTGTTAGGGAAAAATGGAGTCAATAAAGTGGTTGAAAATGTTGAAGGAGAAGAATGATAATAGGAGAGCCAAAGACAAGAGGAATAGATGGATGAAGTGTTGGTAAGCCAAGGCTTCAACCACCAAACCCTAGGTGAAAATGACTACTAAGGTGTAGGTAACCCTAGGCCTTAGTAGATTTCCCTCCTTCTTTAACTCAAACAATGAAGCAAGTGACAGATAAGATGAAGCAACAAGTGTTAGGATGTTACAATGGAAAGGCCCTAGCAATGGCTTCAAGAAAAACGGCTCCTTGGCACAATCTAGTAGGTGGATAGAAAATTAAGATAAGGACAATAACATGTGCTTGATATCCTAGGGTTTAGGATAGCAATTTCATAATCTTGAGCAAAATGAAAAGTAAAGATACTATAACCATTCAAAAGAAAGAAGAATTGCAAAATTTTACTTACATTCACCAAGAATAATCTAGCACATCACCTAGTTGTAGACTTTCCACCAAGAAAAATGCCAAAAATGCCAAAAATAGCCTTCCTTCAACAAGTGCACACTAAATTTCAATGAAACCCTAATTAAGGCTCAAATTTCAGACCTCACAAGTGTGAGTGAAAGATGATGAAAAATAAGAGGCAATTTCCCCTTATTTATACAATACTAATGACCAGAATTAGTTCAAAAAGGCTGACATGGCCAGTTACAAATAATAACCACTTTTTACATTAAATGTCATAATTAAACCCTAAATCAAGCTGCTAAGGTGACGTCATGCCCCTTTAGGTTGACGTTAGGCCCTTTTTGGGCAACGTTGGCCTCCTGGAGAAAAACGTTAGGCCTTCTTGGGCCTCAGGAGCCTGCCACACGTGCCACTTGGCACACAACTGCCTCCAAAACTTCCCAAAATTATGGATGACATCATGGGTGATATGGGTGATGTCATAGGCCTTCCAAGGCCTACATCATGATGGAAAGGGAACAACCCCCTGGGTCTAGTCCTTCCAAGCTGCTCCTAGTAAAACATCCTCCTCTCTCTCTAAAGCAATCATCTGATCTGTCTCAACCCCCTGCTGGGGTCTCAACATCCATCTGGTGGGATTTTAGCCCCATGGAGGTCCGAACTAATCATCTCCCCGTGTGTACATGTCCATCGGGTGTGGCCCTGCAACATCAACAGATACGCCCTCCATGGGCTCATAAGTCACAGGGATCATAGCAATGTCAATCAAATCTAATCATCAAGTTTATTAAACATGTGCATAAAACCCCCTTTACCCAGAAAAGTGCTCAAAGACATTATACTAATCTACAAGCCAAATTTGGAGGAAACGCTAGGACATCCTATTGGGATAATGCTCATTGGATGTGGGATGTTTCCGGGAGAAGTCAAATCTAGGCCATGTGAGTGGATGAGGTGGTAAGGGATGTCTGGGCAAGGAGTGCAATGATAGCAAGGAAATGTATGGCTTACCTGTGGGTGCCTCTAAAGAGGGTGAGTTGCACCTGTCATGGATGAAGATGTTTCCAAGCCCATTCATGCCTTTTATCTTTTATTCTTATTTCTTTTTCTTTCAAGAGGCTAGTCACGGGACACTGGCCTGGTGTGGTGACCAGTGGTGGCAACGTTACCCACAAGCATTTCAAAAAAATGAGAAGGTTGGCTCGTGATGAGACCCACTTTCTCTTGGCTATGCCACCAAGAGCCACTACCCTGGCATGGTGACCAGTTGATGGTAGTGTCATACCGCTACATGCCCATGGACCTAATAAGTTGGCTCATGATGAGACCCCCTATCCTCTAACTAAGTCTTGTTTTATTATTTTTTATGGGTCCCTTTGTTTCTTGCTGAGAATATTTGTATTGCTTTCTCAGGGATCCCTAGGCGAATCATATCAAGGTTTCATTCTTTTAGCTTTTATCTTTTGCTAGTTACTTTTACCCTCTGGGCCTTTAGACCCTTCTTCCCACAAGACAAGGTACAACCCTTATATATTTGGCCAACCCAATACCCAGACCAGTGTAATGGGATTTATGAGCGGGAAAAAGATGAAAAGTGGTAAGTATGGTGGGAGAAAACAATGGCCTTTCATGAATCCCCCCAATGGAAACTCAAAACCTATGGGTACCAGCTTACTAGGGCATCCTGTCATTCCCCCCAGGTGTGGTCAAGTGGAAAAGCATAATATCCAAGCACACGTTAGAAGAAAAAATAATTAAATGCACATATTCAAAGGTTTTGAGGATTAGAGTGACACATACCATGATACCCGGGCTCATTACCTCATGGAGAAAGATTCATCTTTGTTGCAAGACCAGGCCGAGGTGATGGATGATGTTGTTGTTGACAAAGTGGAGGTGTTGAAGAATGAATGCATGGGCCCTCCAGGGCCATGCTCAAGTCGATTTGGCTCTCTGATCAGAATCTGGACCAGGGGTCAAAATTTAGCCCAAAAATGAAAGTGTTCGGAATCACCTCAAAACAAACAGGTGCGTAGCCCTCGTCATCACAAACCCAACGTACTTCGAACGGGGTCAAACAGACATCGGATGAGTGAGATATCGCAATCTGTTCGATTTGTCAAACAGGTAAAAAATGTTGTTGACTGTACAGTCCGTACAGGCTGACGTGGTAGGGGTACGAACGCACATGTGGCAGTGCTGATGTGGCAAGTGTTTATTGGACATGTTGATGTGGCATGATGTTGAGTTGGAAGATGACATGTCAAGAGTTGATTTGGCAGATACATGGACGAATGGAGGTGAGACACATGGCATTATTCTTGTCCAATGGTATGGTGCCACGTGGCCCAGGTGTGGGATGCCACGTGGCACCTTATTGTTTTGGTGTTTAAAAATTATATGGAGTCCATGGAGTTTGAACCCCGGACCTCCCCCTCGTATGCAAAGTCTTGGTAAAGTCTGGGTTGCCAACGCACCCACATGGTAGTGCTTAACATGTAACAGTTTTAAATTTATTTAAATTTAATTGTGTTAAAGGTTGGCGCGGGAGTCTAGGCCCCAGCCCTCAGTTATATATGCGTTCCCACATGACCACCACACAAAGTATTGTGCGGGTTTCAACACACATTTTTTTAAATGGTTATAACACCACGTGCCACCACTTGTCAAGCACTCATCCAATCTTGCGCGAGGGGCCTAAATTTGCGCTGGGACGTGGCCATATGGCCCCCATGTGCCCAATACCTCCGTGATTCGGGGGCTTAGTTCCCTAACTGTTCTACAATTTTGTGTGATTTACAGGAACGGTGTGTGTGTTGGGTTTAGGCATAGAAAACGCCCAGAAGCCAGGTTACTCACACAGGAGGTGTGTTTTGGCGAACCAGAGACAGTGAGCTTGAAGGAGGAAAATGGCAGGAGGCCTAACTTCTTCATCTTTTGGCCAAATGAGGTGCCGAAAAATCCCAGCTAGGGGTTTTTGGATGTTATGAATCCATTGGCACTATTTTCAAAGGCATTTGGAGACTTCTATTGTAGGTTTTACACCATTGAAGTTTCAGGGAGCTTAGGGCCACCATTGATGAAGGTCATGCTCAGATGAGCCCAAGTCTTTTTTTTCTGTGACTGAATAGTCATTTTTGACTAATTGATATGCTCTGAACAAATTGGGATAGGTTTTAGAGGCATTTGAGGACTTTTACAGGTGTTTTTTCCACAAGGAATCTCAGGGAAGCTCAAGGCCACATGTAGAAGAGGTCATGCCCAGATGAGCCATGGTCCTTTTTCAGAGTTCTATTAGTCATTTTTGGGGTTTTTATGTATTCTGAACCCACTCGTATAGTCAGTAAATCCATTGGAGTTGAGAAGAA
>SNQJ01S0015468.1:32663-64050 GCA_010110895.2 Picea sitchensis | reverse complement strand
CTGCAAGTTATGTTTATTGTGTATTTATTTAAACCACATATTTAACCTTACAAAGACCTCACACATAAACATTTAAAAGAAGCATAAACTTGACACATAAAAATTCTTTCATAACTAAGACATTGAGCAAGGTCCTGAAGTTTATTTTAATGGAGTAGAGGGTACTTGCATAGCATAAAAAGTCAACCCCCTATTTTCATATCACTCTCGGTACTCCAGGTCTAGGACCTGTGGGCCTCAAGACATAATCTCCTTAGTTATCCCTGGGTTAGGGGATAACATCTGGCTCCAACTCGAGGACATGTGCTCATCGTAGAGTGCATGAGAACCTCAACATCTCTAGCATAACCTGTGACCTACTTGATATCAACATAAGATTGTTAGAAATCATTTGGGGTGGTGATATCACCCCTGGCTCATATATATATAATACAAAAAAGAAAGCAATCATATATACAAATGGAAATACAAACTACTCTAGCATGAAATGCAAATGATATATATAATGAATGAAAATGCCTACCTACATACATGCACTTACCTGTGAAGTCAAGTCTTTGCCCCCTAATAGGGTTTGAGGAGGTGCCCGCTAACTGGTAATGGGCACCTTTTTCCTTCTAATGTAGACAAATAATAGACATCATTGACTGACTTTCTTCGAACTCTGAAGGGTCCAAGCCAAAAATGTGTATCCCCTTTGACATTATTAGGATTTACCTTTGTGGTGTCCCACATCCATACTATATCTCCTTCTCTGTATTCTTTGGTTCTGAACTTGATTGTTTCTTGGAAAAACCTAGTATATTGTGCAGAGGGAGGGGGGTGGGACTCTGCTATGAAAAATTCTTGTTGGGATGGTTGAATGAATACACTGTCTTCTCCTTTCTTAAATAGCTTGACAGACCCAACTTCTTTACCTTTATACTTATCTAGGATTGGTTGGTAATATTCTATGTTCGACCATTGTATTTCATCAAAGTCTACCTCTGTAGAAAAGGGCATATCATCAAGAGAAAATTCAGGAAGCATTTCCATGATTTTCTCATGTGCCTTGTCAGCTTTGATGGGGTCACTAATTTCTTGCACATGGATTCTGGTCATTGGCACATTCGAGAGACGACTTATTGTCCCATCGTTTATAGGTACATTGATGTAGGTGAGTTCCATCTCAAGAGTGCCTCCTAGCATTGAAGGAAATTTTCTAGACAACATCCCCCAAACATCTGGGACATCTACTACCACTATGTCAATATGGATCACTCTCTCGGGGTATTTCTCAAGGCATACTTCCACATTTTCAATTACCCCATGTGTGGGTATGGCTCTAGACTCAAAACCACACACATTCCTATAAGTTTGTGTGAATTTTAGGCCCAATTTTTGCATGACCTTGAGGGACATCATGTTGGCACTTGCCCCTGAATCCAGCATGCAGTTGTTGAGGCTCTTGTTATTCATCATCGAGGTCATGAAGAAAGGTGGGTGTTCATCATACTGGACCCTAAAGTGATCAACTTGTAACATTATTGGGGGGTCCATTGGTCCATCTAATCCATTGAATACATTATCAAATCTTTCCTTGATGGATGGTACCTTGATGACTTCTCTTAAGGGGATCGTTACATGCATCTTGGATAGTTCCCCTGCAAAGTAAAATTTTAAGTCCACTCTTTCAGTTTTGGGAGGGTTCCTAGGAAGGAGAATGTTCATGGGTGGAGGCCTTGTTTGGGCTATTGCAGGATTGGTAGAGAGAGGTTGATTTAGCTTATTTTGTCTAGTATACACCTGGAATTCTTGTTTCTTCAATTTCTCTCTTGATTCATGGTCCAAGTTGTTTATCACCTCCATCCTAGCCTTCCTGGCTGCTTCTTTTATGCCCTCTTGATGTTCCTCAAGGGAAATATTAAGGCATATCTGGGGGGCCTCTATGGTATGGTTCATTATGTTTACTTGGTCATGGCCTCCATTGTTGTAAGGACATTCATGCTCCCAGTGTGCTTCACTGCATTGCAAGCACCAAGGATTTTCATCCACCACATTTGTAGGAGGTAAAGTATTTGGATCCTCTTGATCATTCTTTGGTCTGAAAACTTGGTTCCCTTTCTGGAATTGACCTTTGTATGGAACCCTGGGGGCTTGATGTTGGTTCCTTTCTAGGTTGACAATCCTATTCATCATTTGTTCTTGGTTTTTTACCATGCCATCTATAGTCATCTATAACTTTTCCAAGCTAGCACTAATGTTTGAGGCAGGCTCAACATTGTGGACTATCTTGGGTTTAGTGTCCATTCTTACTCTTGGGGCTGACAAAGGTTCGATTTTGGATGAAAGGAAGTTTTCTTCGATCCTTGTGGCTATTTATTGAGCTTCTTGGATCATTTGGGRGTTTTTATCTCTAAGGAGATACCATAGTTGACCAGTAAAGGCTTTGGTGTAAAGGTAAAGAAGGAAACTATTAGTTGGATGATGACTCATAGGGATCTTCTGCAACAGGGTTTGAAACCTACTGTGGAATTCTCTAATGGTCTCATTCTCTAGTTTTCAAAGGTTATCCAGCCTAGTTAGTAGCATGTTGGGGTCTTCCTTGATACTCCATCGTTTAAGAAATACTTCTTCTAATGTATCCATGGTTTTAATGCTTCCATCAGGAAGACTATTGTACCAACGTCTTGAGGCATCAAGGAGGGTGGTAGAGAACAGTTTCATAACCAAGTCTTCAGCATCATCACTAATGGGATGAAGCTAGAAAAATGCCCAAAAATTGCTCATATGATCCTCAGCACTAATTGCATCATTACCGGTGAAATTAGGCAGCCATTTCTCATACTTTGGGGGCATTTTCCTAGGGTAGCCTGGTATAGCTATCATGTCTAGCGGTTTGAAAAGATTGGATGACCATTTTCTTTGCTTATTGTCTTAGGTTGGGATGTTGGTCTAAGTTCCCGTGCTAGACATTGTGTTCAAAGGAAGACTACCTCTGAATAGTGATTTTACTACATGAGAGTTTCGGGGAGGATTTCTTCTAAAGGATTGAGGAGGGTTATTGCACCTCCTTGTGGATTAAGGAGTCGCCAAATTTTTTTCTTGAAATTATCAACGAGATAAGGGAATCACCCTTAGTGGAGTATGTTAACACACATTATTGATCGGGGGGGGGTGTTTTCCCTAGGAAGTGGCATTCTGGCGAAGAAAAAATGAAAGAAGAGGGCTCAAAAAACCCATCAAATGTTTTTATCCTAAGTCGGGCGATGATATGACATGTTGGCGCCCACGCAGTCCCAGTCATCTCGTCAGATCCCTATCAACAGTGTCCATGTCTGCCTACCAAGTCCTCCCTGCAAGCGTCCAACAAAGCTCTAGATGGTGAAGTTGAGAGTGTGGCCCATCTTGATCCTGATGCAGATAGTTCATGAAAGTGGGGCGGTAGTTGAGACCTCGTCTCACCCCGTAGATGGAAAACATGAAGAGAGAAGCCGTAAAGGAAGACTATCAATTATGGACAAATTTTCCTATAAAGCATATAACTACGCCTGGATCGCATCTGACAGAGGAGGCGTTGACTGAAAGTGTTAATGCGGTGGTCCGATCACACTCCTGGTGGTTGCAACAATTATGAGTATATGTATGTAGTTTTGATATTTTGTTATGGTCGATGGTTTAGCTAATCTCCCGTATTGTAATGTTTTAATGAAGCTTTGGTTCTTTGGTTATGTAACTTGCTTTGAGACTTCTTGTTTATGAAAGTCAGTTTCTATTTCCATATTATTTGCGTCTGATACTGAATGTTCATGATTGAAGGATTCGCATGGATTGTGGTGACTGTGTTGTAATGGATGTTTGATTGCAGTGTAGTTATAGCATTTTCAGTTTCTTGAAACTTCAAATCCAAGAGGATCTTGTTTTTAGAGTTTTTCCTTCTTAGGTTGCTGGAAGACTTGATGTCCAGAGCAGACCTTTACATCTTCTCCTCAATTTCTTCCTCCTACTCACCCTTACTACAAATTACTAGCTGAAGTTGATCAAGACCTCATTTGCTTGTGCATACTGCCCCAGTTTTCTGATTTAAAATGATATTTTCTTGATTTTTCCTCATTTGACCTCTTTAAATCCATTAACCGTGACATATAACCTGATGGGTATTGGGCTTACCTCTGTCGCAATCCAGAGGTGACTTCTGGTGCTAAAATTTCTGGCGCCATTGTCGGGGAACGAATTGAAGACATTTCCCTGGGTAAGAACGACAATGAGCTATTGATTCTAAAGGTGCATCAGACATCAGTACCTTTGAATATTGCAGCCTACACCTGGTGACTCCACCGTCTAGAAACTCCATTGTTTTGACTCCATTGTTTCAGTTCTAGATTCTGAAGGAAGATACACAAGGTCCACTTCACTGCTACCGCTAGCAATGTCTGAAGCTAACCCAAAGGAAATTATCAAAAAGGGAAAGACTGCTCAAAAAGGTACCTCCACAGCTGTACCAACTTTTTCTGATAATTTGCATATCCCTCTTTACAAACTCTGGTAACTATTTCTGATTCTCCTATTATACAAACTACTGGAGTTTCAAGAAATTTATATTTTGGGAGTTTTCCTACCGATTTCTCCCCTCCTATTCTTGGTTTGGAAGGAGAGAGCTTTGACCTTAGAAGACTTTCCTACTCCTCCTCCTATTAGAGTTGCTGCAGTTATAGAAATGGAAACCTTTGTTACCTCTAGCCCCTCATCTTTATCTCCTAACGCTAAGCCTTTTCCTTTTTCTCCCAGAAGCGCAGCCCCAGTCTCGCTTGTCCGAACTCCATCTCCTCCTAGTTATCCTCCTGTTCACACTCCAATGGCGGGATCTAATCCCCCCAAAACTAGGATGGAATCTATAATAGCTACTAGGTATTCCCCTCTTGTTTTTCCTCAGCCTCTAAATGCCTTCCCAGCAGATGGCTACCTTAAGAAGTTGCCCAAGTTCACAGGCGAGGGAGACATAACCGCAGAAGAACACCTTGAATCCTTTTACAGTTTTACAGATTGTCATGTCATCATGGATGCAGATGTATGGATGAGGATTTGTGTTCATAGCCTTGAGGGTGAGGCTAGGAAGTGTTTTAGGGCCTTGCCTCCTAGATCTATTTATGGGATTGAAGCCCTAGATGAATCCTTCTTAAAGAATTGGGGGAATAGAAAGGATTTCCTTTACTATATTATAGAGTTTGGATCACTGAAGAAAAAGGAAGGGGAATCTATTTCTGACTTCTCAAAGAGATTTAGTAAAATATATAGAAAAATTCCCACTAAGGTTAAGCCTATAGAAAACTCTGCAAATATTACTTATTCTAGTTCTTTTGACCCTAATTTATGCCTCCTGTTAAGAGAAAGGAGAGTTACCTCCTTGGCTCATATGCAAGATGCATCCATTGAAGTAGAATCCAATATTATGGCAGTTGATGAGCTTAGGAGTAAGGCTGATAGGGACAGACGAAGGGGAAGGTCTGAAACTTCAACCTCTTCCTCTGCTTCCCACCCTCAAGATGATGAGCTTATCAAATTAGTAAAATCTCTTTCTGTTGATATGGAGAAGGTAAAACTTGAAGCAAGAGAGGACTATAGAAGTACTCAAAATGTTGATAACAGAGGTACCTTCAGGAGACCTAATAATGATCCTCGGATACTTCCAAGAGATCAAAGAGGTCGTGATAGGGATGATCAAAGAATTCAATCCCCTCTCCAAAATAACCTTGTCACTAATGAAGAAGAAGAGGAAGAGGAGGTTGATCCCGAAATCCATAGTCTTCGGGATACCTCCTCATTTCCCCATTTAACTCAATCTGCATACGAGGAGTGTCTAATGGACAACCAACTAAATGAGCTAAGTAAAGGGGAAAAAACCAGTCACACTCCAAACAGATATAATCTGAGGTCCAAACAGAAGGAAGGGAAATCAGACATCCCTGATCGGCCTACCAGAGCAGAAAAAACTGCGAAATATATTGCAAACCGAAGCAAAGAAAAGAAGGCACAGACCCCCCCACCGGTGGTCAAAAGTCTTGTTCCAGAAGTGAGAGAAATTATAAAGCTCCCCTCCTCTTTCAGCTTTGAGCATGAAATAAAAAATATTAGAATCCATGTACCCATTTCAGAGCTGGTCAAGCATGAAGACTTCAAAACGTGTCTCTCCAAAATGTTGCAGCTCGAACCTTCGTCTCATTCCACAGACTCAGTAAACCTCCAAGATGACAAGCCTGCAGTCATCCTAGGTCCTTTGGTAGAATATAGAGACGTTTCATCCCCTCCCTTCTATAATTCACTGAACATACATGACAAGGTGTTACACAACTGTTTGATGGATTCAAGGGCATCTCACAATCTTATGCCTAAGATTGTCATGGAAGAGCTCGGTCTGGAGATTACAAAATCCTACCACGACCTGTATTCTTTCGACTCCAGGAAGGTCAAGTGCCTTGGAGTTATCAAAGACTTGGTTGTATCTCTATTCCAACTGCCAATGAAAAGTGTGATCATGGACATTGTGGTAGATAACGTTCCCCCTAAGTTCGGGATGCTTCTGTCTAGATCTTGGATAAAAAGACTAGGGGGGAATTTGCAGATGGACCTCACCTATGCTACTATTCTAGTGTTTGGGGGTGAGAATAGGAGACTTTACATGGAATATCAGTTGGCCTACATTATTAGTGATGAAAAAAACCCCACAAACCATCATATCTTCGCTCTTGACACAGATTTGGGATCTAGATTGCTGCAACTCATTGACGCTCCTGAACCTTCTCTGGAAATAAAAAAGCGACCTATTACTTTTTGTAAAAATTCCCGTCCTATCACCTCTGTGTGTAAAATTTTCTTCGATGGAGCCTCTTCTAAGAAATGTGTTGGTGCTGGAGTGGTTCTTGTTTCACCTTCTCAAGAGACTATATCTCTATCCTACAAGTTAGAATTTAGAGCTACCAATAATGTGGCAGAGTATGAATCTCTCGTCTTTGGTTTGAGGGTTGCAAAAGACATGGGAATTGAAGAGATATCAGTATTTGGGGATGCTGAGTTAATTGTCCATCAATTCATAAATATTTACCAAGCTAAGCTCCCTAGGCTAAGAACTTATAGAAATGAAGTGTGGGACCTTATTGACAATTTTTTCCTGGCTTTCAACATTTCATTTATTCCAAGAGAAGAAAACATCATGGTTGATTCTCTGGTTGTTTCAGCAAGCAATTTCAGAGTCCCTTTGCCACCAAAGCTCAGGTATGATGTAGAAGTAAATTACAGAACCTTTATACCTGACAATGTCAAGAATTTGAAAGTATTTGAGGATGATCTTGAGATCAAAAGATTCCTTGAGAGTGTTGATGAGTTTTCTACACTACATATTGATCAAGATCAGGATTCTGAAAGTAATCCTCATGCAGCTAATGTTTTCCTGAACAAAATCGCTAATCACCATATTGTTCAGTTGCCTAGCAATCACATTCTGAAGGGACTAGTTCCTTTGGAAATAATATTTGACAGAAATGATGTGGCAGTGAAAGTTAAAGGATCGGCTGATGATGTTGATGTAGCTGAATGCAACATTGGTACAGAGAAAGATCCAAAATTTGTCAAGTTGTCGAGCAATCTGTCAAGGGAACAAAGGGTTGAATATGTTGAGCTATTAAAGGAGTTTGCTGAGGTTATTTCCTGGACTTATGAGGATCTCATAACATACGACACAAGAATCATTGAGCATAAGATCCCACTAAAAGAAGAGGCCAAGCCATTTAGGCAGAAACTGAGACAGATCAACCCTATGTTGTTGCCTATCATGGAGAAAGAGGTAAAAACGATTTTAGATGCCCAGATTATCATTCCTTTGAGGTATTCTAAATGGGTGGCCAACTTGGTCCCAGTGAGAAAGAATAATGGAGAAATCAGACTTTGTGTTGATTTCAGGAACCTAAACAAAAGCTCCAAGAAAGATATTACCCATTGCCGAAAATGGAGCACATATTGCAGAGGGTGATAGGTGCATCCAGGATGTCCATGATTGACGGTTTTTCTGGATACAATCAGATTTTTGTCTTACTTGAGGACAGAGAGAAGACAACATTCACCACTCCATGGGGTACCTTCATGTATGCCAAGATTCCCTTTGGATTGATGAACGCGGGAGCAACTTTCCAGCTCGCTATGGACATCGCCTTTATTGGGGAAAGGGATAAATTTGTAGTCATTTATCTGGATGACATTACAGTTTTCTCCATGACTGATAAAGAACATTGTCATCATCTGAGAAAGGTCTTCCAAAAATGCAGAAAATTTGGTCTCTCCCTGAATCCCAAGAAGTCATTATTTGCTATGAAGGAGGGAAAATTATTGGGGCACATAGTATCAGCTGAGGGAGTAAACATTGATCCCAACAGGGTGGAAGCCATCCAAACCTTATCACTCCCTAGATCCAAGAAAGAATTTTAGTCTTTCTTGGGGAAGATTAATTTTCTGAGAAGGTTTGTTTCTAATTTTGTTGAACTGGTGAAGGACATTACAGTCATGTTGAGGAAAGGAAACAAAATCAAATGGACTGCGGAATCTCGTAGTTCCTTCGATCAAATAAAGAAGGTCGCGACCAAAGCACATGTACTCATCAGTCCTATTACTCCAAATATTTTATGATTTTCTCCTTTGATTCATTTGACACAGTGGCAGTCGTTTTGTTGCAAAATAATGATGAAGGGTTTGAACAACCCATTGCCTTTTTCAGTAGGGCATTGAGAGATGCAGAGTTGAAATATGACATCATTGAAAAACAAGCCTATGTTCTGGTTAAATCCCTCAAATCCTTCAGGGTCTATGTTTTGCATTCAAATCTCATTGCATATGTCCCTTCAGCTTCTGTGACGGAGATTCTCATTCAGACTGACATGGATGGGAGAAGGAGCAAGTGGATTGCTAAAATCCTTGAATTTGACTTGGAGATAAGGCCCACCAAATTGGTTAAGGGTCAAGGTTTAGCCAAGTTGTTGGATGAATCTAATTGCAAAGCCTTGGGGGTGAATTTCATCAACACTTGCTCAGAAAATCAGAGGTTGAGTTGTCTGATACAAGTTCCCAAGTTATCCCTCCATTAGCAGGATGTTCTTGGTACAGAGACATCATTTTCTTTCTACAGAAGTTACAGCCTCCAGATGGCATGGAAAAAATAAAGATAAGATCTTTAAAGATCAAATAAATTAAGTATTGCCTCATTGATCAATTTTTATATTGGAAAGATCCTCTAGGACTGTTGTTGAGATGTTTAGACCGACAGGAAGCCCAAAAGATCATGTCTGATTTTCATGACAGTTTTTGTGGGGGACATCACTTCTGGATAACGACAGCCTACAAGATTCTTAGAGCTAGCTATTTATGGCCTAGCCTATTCACTGATGTTTGTGCTAAAATCAGGGCTTGTGTCAAGTGTCATAAATTCTCAGGAAAACAATAGCTCAAGTCCCTGCCTTCGAAGCATGTGCTAGCTTCAGGACCCTTTCAGCAATGGGGTTTAGATTTTATTGGGGAAATTTATCCTACTTCAAGTGGTTAGCACAGGTGGACATTGATTGCCAAATATTACTTTACTAAGTGGATGGAATTCATCCCCACAAGGACTGCTTCCCACAAAGTAATCATTGGTTTTCTTGAAGATATTATGGCAAGGTTTGGTTGTCCAAAAAGAATTGTCACTGATTCAATTCTGTGAGCAATTTGGAATTGCATTGATTCACTCACCTACTTACTACCCTCGAGGGAATGGAATAGCAAAGTCCTCAAACAAGAGCCTTATAAATATCATCAAAAGATTGTTAGAGGACAATAAGAAAGCATGGGATTCAAAGCTCAAGTTTGCTTTGTGGGCTGACAGAGTGACAACAAAGAGATCTCTTGGTGTCTCTCCTTTTCAGCTTGTATATGGAGTTGAGGCCATCTTTCCTTCTTAGTTGGCCTTACCCGTGGAAAAATTATTCCAGGACTATCAAGGAGAGCCTGATGATATGATCAGAAGAATACAACAACTGTTAGAAGTGCAGGAGACCAGAGAGCAGCTATTGGATAGAGCACATGACCATCAATAGAGGATCAAGCAGGATTTTGACAGAAAGGTAAGAAAGGACGATTTTCAGCTGGGAGATCTAGTGATAAAATGGGATGCACCCAAGCAGGACAAAGGAAAACATGGAAAGTTTGAAGTCTTGTGGATTGGCCCCTTCAATATCTCTGAGAAGTTTCCAAATAATACTTACAGGTTGTAGAATTTGGAGGGTGATGAAGTTTTTGGAGGCCCTGTAAACGGGCATTTTCTGAAGAAGTTTTTTGTTTAAGCCATGAATGGCTTCCCATGTCATTGTAAATATCATTTTTCCTTTTGTTTATGCTTTTAATAAGTGACTCCACAACCCAACAGTAAGGCGACTGAAGCAGCAAGTTCTTGGTAGCTCACAGGGAGCGTACCATCACCCATGGAGCCTAAAGTTAGCACACATTATTGATCGGGGGGGTGTTTTCCCTAGGAAGTGGCATTATGGCGAAGAAAAAATGAAAGAAGAGGGCTCAAAAAACCCATCAAATGTTTTTATCCTAAGTCGGGCGATGATATGACATTTTGGCACCCACGCAATCCCAGTCATATCGTCAACTCCCTATCATCAGCATCCACCTCTACTTGCCAATTCCTCCCTGCAAGCATCCAGCAAATCTCCAGATGTTGAAGTTCAGAGTGTGTCCCGTCCTGATCCCGATGCAGACAGTTCATGAAAGTGGGGCATTAGTTGAGACCTCGTCTCACCCTGTAGATGGAAAACATGCAGAGAGAAACCATAAAGGCAAACTATCAATTATGGACAGATTTTCCTGTAAAGAAAATAACTGCACCTGGCTTGCATATGACAGAGGAGGTGCCGACTGAAAACTTTAATGCGGTGATCTGATCACCCTCCTGGTGGTTGCAAAAATTCTCAGTATATGTATGTAGTTTTGGTATTTTGTTATGGTCGATGGTTGAGCTAAGCTCCCATATTGTAATGTTTTAATGAAGCTCTGGTTCTCTAGTTATGTAACTTGATTTGAGACTTATTGTTTAATGAAAGTCAACTTCTATTTCCATCTTATTTGCATCTGATACTGAATGTTCATGATTGAAGGATTCACATGGATTGTGGTGACTATGTTGTAATGGATGTTTGATTGCAGTGCAGTTATAGCATTTTCAATTTCCTGAAACTTTGAATCCAAGAGGATCTTGTTTTCAGAGTTTTTCCTCCTTAGGCTTCTGGAAGACTTGATGTCTAGAGCAGATCTTTACATATTCTCCTCAATTTCTTCCTCCTACTCACCCTTACTACAACTTACTGGCTGAAGTTGATCAAGACCTCATTTGCTTGTGCATACTGCCCCAGTTTTCTGAGTTAAAATGATATTTTCTTGAGTCTTCCCCATTTGATATCTTTAAATCTATTAACCGTGGCATATAACCTGATGGGTACATGGATTACCTCTGTCGCAGTCTAGAGGTGACTTCTAGTGCCAACAGATTCATCAGGTAAGCTTGTAAGATAAAGATTCTTGAGGAAATGCTTACCGAAAAAGTGTCATTTGAGGAAGAGTGACTCGGTGTTCTCCGACAACGATGCCAAAATGTTATCGCGCAATTTGTACTCTAATAGTAAGAAAGGTTTTAAGGAGGAGAAAATTGGTGTAACTGGAGACTAATCCTATCACTGTCACCTCAACAAGATGTCTCTTTCTATTTAGGGTGGTAGGCATTAAACATTTTCCAAAGCAATTAACTGGACATTACAACTCTTAATCGGGCCTCAAACAATTCGCACATAGGTGAACCCTTTATATAGTCAACATAAAGATTGAACCAAATAACATTCAATATTCTGAGCCCAAGATTCAAAAAAATCAATGTGTACAAACTTCTTCTAGAATTTCCAAACGAGGGACRCAACCAAAATCGTGCCCAAGCAGCCAAGAATGCACAATTTTGCATCAACCATTGACTGGAGTAAAACAATATCAATATCATATTTAGGTTTTAAAACAACAAGTGGAAAATAAGAACAAGTGGTTCGACTAGAGGGTTAAGACTTTGAATAACGTAGACAACTCATACCTTTTAAAATTTACCACAGAACCATAACATGTAACAATACTCTCGGTTGTGAGGGTTACCAAAATGACAGACTGTCAATTTCAACAGGAAAACGAAATGAAGCCAATCCCGTTAATCAACACTGTAATATGAGCGTCCAAGCACAAACCCGTGCCCGACGAGAAAGCATCCATAATGCTTCCATCAACTTCTAGGTGGCATTAAGTTCAGACTGTGCAATGTTTTCCAGACCACTGTGTCAGTGAGGGCATAACAACGTAGCAAACAACTTAGGGTTTTTCCAAGACAAGGCACAAAACTCTTAATCTTTCATCATTTCACATTGCAACCCATGGGGTCAAAAAATTCTAGCCACAGAGACAAACATGGAATGGGAAACTTAAACACAAAGACCTGTTATGACAATCCATAAGTAGGATACGCACAAAGCTTAGAGATTTGGTAATCCATGATACTCAATTTCAACAAAGATTCCAGACCCAAATCCCAAACCATGACCGAGCAGGATTCACTGCCATTTTTATCGAATAAACCCATGCAAATATTACACACGACAAGGAGAGCATAACCATTCTTTTTTAAGTGCCAACAATACAGAATAATCACCATAATAAACCATAGACACAACACCAATACACAATTCAAATATCTTATAACATCTCAAGAATCACATAGATCACGAACAATCCAGAGCCAAAAGTTGATTCAAAGGGCAGAGTAACCATCATGGATGGAAGAGTAAGAAATCCATACCTGGAAAAAGCCTGCGCGAGGAAAAACAAGACTGTATATCTCCTTCACGACCAAACAAAGAGGAACAACAACAACCACCAAATCCAAAACCAAAATGCAGGAATGACTAGGGTGACGGGCTCGAGGGGAGTTTGAGTGATGTGCGGTAAATGCACATCGCTTCTCCCTTCCAACCTCATTCAATTCAACGTACCAGCCAAGTCAATTCACCATAGAACTAAACAATTAATCAACCAATATCCATTTCCATATCCCAATTGCATAGTGCGCCACCCCTTGGTAATAACAACTTCTTAAAATAAAAATGTGCTAGGAACATAACCCAATGTGAAACCATATATGAATTTTGAACAAGGCGCATAACCATAGTAGCAAAGGTCTAGAGCACCGATGCTTTGTCATGATAATATAACATTAGAACTCAAGTATAGTTATTTTATTCAAAAGAGCTCCATTATTATCCTCTATCAAGATCATTTAACCATTTAACACCATGTTTAATGCAATATCAAAACCAAAACTGATAATAATTATTTCATCCACAGGGCAGTCTTAACACATTTTGTGAGAGCTCATCGAAGTCATTTAGTGCCATGTTTTAATTATCCAACCARCATATATCACTATAACATCCTAAACCATGATCTGAAACACATGAACTGTAGAATACTGTGATGGTACCATCACATAAGCAAACAAAATATGAGCGCAACATATCCACCATAGTGTCATAAGTCTACAAGGGGGTCCCAAATACTAGTTTATTATTAATATAAATAAATAATAAAGCTTGACAATCATTTGCGAGCATAGTATTCATCGTTTCGTTTTAAACGTTAACAAACTAGTGACTCCATAGGGAAATCTGTTTCCAACAGATTAAGAACTCAGAATGTATGGTTTCGTATACCAGGTGAACAGTAGATCAAGGAATTATATACCAGAATGATTATGCAACAGGGGAAGTGAGGCGGTTTAAGGGAAAAAACGATTCAAGACTTTGGGAATAACTTATGAAAAGTGTTACGTATGAATGGTTTATTCTTGTATGCATAACATTTGATTAATCACAATGAAAGTGTTTATTGTTTAAAGGAGAAAAACTTATGGTGCACTCTTTTTTACTCTCAGGGTGGAGGGAAGAAAGGGAAGACATAAAGTAGGGATGAAAATCCAATTATATATCCAACATCAATACTGGAAGCAGAGAGCAATTTCAGTGATGTCTCGGGGGGGACATCATGACAATTGTGTAACTTGATTTTTATTGACTAACAATACTTACAGAATAGCATCGTTGTGGCAAAAACCGATCCCAAGTTTATTTCTGAAAAGAAAAAGTAATTAATAAAAGACAAACAACATAAATGAAATAACAGAAAAATGAATTACAACAAAACAAAATCAAAACAGTGAAACAAAAAATTATGATACAAAAGTGACTTTCATGCAATGTTTTAACTCTCAAACTGGTTCCACATAGTGTTTCAAGTGGGAACCATTGGTACTATAGGAAAATAATCGCTCTTCCAAGTCCTTTAGAAGATAAGAATTGGCGCCCAGGACAAAAGAGATTTTAAAATTACCTAGCCATAATTTTTGAAACTTTGAATGTCTTCCTCTATCAGCATGGGTTGAATCCCAAAGCAAGACTTTCTCATTATTCACACACCGAAGTAATATACCATCGGCAGATCTTCTGAATAAGAAGTCTCCTAAAATAACATATCTGGAAGACTCAAGACAGATCCCTCTCCTTTGATGAGTATATAAGTTATCTCGACATTTCTGATTTTGCAAGTAATACACCAGATATTTATACCAGGGATGTTCAGCTATAGGAAGGGTTTGACTATCAATGTAAAATAGTGTTGAAAGAGGATTATCTTGTTCGTCAATTTCTTCACTTGCTTCATCATGTTGAGCCAAGTGAAGGGATAAGTCTCGCCCCTTAATTGTTTTTGAAGTCATGATGGTTAAATCATGCTCCTGGATCTTGGCAAGCCAATGTGCAAGCTTACCTGAAAGATAAGTATGTGAAAGAAAAACTTAACAACAGGCAAAGGGACTTCTACCAGTGTGTGCTTGCCTAAGA
The DNA here is from genome assembly GCA_010110895.2 of Picea sitchensis. Taxonomy (NCBI): domain Eukaryota; kingdom Viridiplantae; phylum Streptophyta; class Pinopsida; order Pinales; family Pinaceae; genus Picea; species Picea sitchensis. Next base: position 49,069 of record SNQJ01S0015468.1, on the reverse strand, counting down.
TAAAGTGGTGAAATTCTTCCACAGCTTTAACAAGAACAAAAGCATGTTTTTCAATATAAGAATATTTGAATTCATCATCTGATAAGCTTTGACTCATGTAAGTTACTGGTTTTTCGTTATTTTGGTCATCATATTGTACAAGAATAGCAGAAATTGCTTCTTCCATGGCATTAGTGTATATAATAAAGTCTTTTTTAAAATCCGGTTTCACCAAAACTGGTGCAGAAATGATTGCCTTCTTAATCCTTATGAAAGCATTCTCGACGTCTTCAATACAAGAAAACGAGCGATCTTGCTTCAGAAGATTGTGAATTGGTTTGACCATTACAGCAAAATCATGAACAAATCTACGGACAAAGTTGATAATGTCCATAAAGACTTGAACCTCCTTTTTGGAAGTGGGGGAAGGAAGGTTCATAATAGCAGCGATCCTTTCGGGATCTATGCTTATTCCTAAATCAGAAACAATATGCCCAAGGAGCTTTCCCTTGGTAACGTCGAATATGGACTTAGAAGGATTTAAATAAATGTCGAACTTTCTGCATCGCATGAGAAATTTTTTAAGATGGAAAAAATGATCTAATCGATTCTTTGAATGGTCCAAGTGGATATCAGTGGCCACCCACTTTTTCCAACTCACTCAAAACAATTTTCTGGCAATTTTGGCAATTTACTATTTTTAGGAGTTTTTAACTTCCGGGGCCATTTTGAGGGCCTAAATGAAGGTTTTATGGGATCTAGTTTCTCAGTTATGTTTGAATGCTCTAATTGAGCCCCCAAAATGAATCTCCTCAACGATACCTTTCCAACGAGCTATCTTGCACCTAAAACGGAGATCGTATGCAAAAAGTTACAACCCCGGGAAGTTGATGTACTAACTTACCCAAACGGGGCCCACATGACTTTTGGCGCTTCATCTCCTAGGGTTAGGTTTTTGGATGTCTAGGGTTTTTGACATTCATGTTTATTGTAAAAATGCCTTCAGATCCTCATTGTAATCATCTTCTTGCGGATGAACGCAATCGTCACATCTCTTCTCAGAGATAAGCCGCCACCATTCCAACAAGCTTGTTTTCCATTGCATTTTACAATTTCAGCTTATTTCATTATTGAATAGAAAACCAGTTTTATTGTATCTATGTTATTCTGTGTTAAGCATATTTTAATAATCCGTATTCATTTTGTTCTACTCATAAAATTCAGTTTAGTGGTATCAGAGAGGTTTGCTCCTTGTCATCTTAATTCATGTCCCCAACGAGGTCAGGGTACAAAGAATTGCGTCTCGAGCTTGATGCTCTTGAGGACAAAATCTCTTGCACACCCAAGTGACCTCTCATGGCAGGGGAAATGAAAGATGACGGGACAAGATATCCTTTCAAATTTTTTCTCGAGGAAGCCCTCACGCAACAGAGGAACGAGATGATGGATAGTTTCGCGCAAATTCTTCGGCGACTACCAATAAGCAATGCATCTTCCTTGAGCGGAGGCGCCGCCCCCTTCAAGGTACAAATCAACTTTGATATTCCTATATTTGAAGGTCAAATAGACGCATATGTTGTACACAAGTGGTTGAATCTACTAGAAGGGTATTTTTCTGTCCATAACTTTTCAAATAGAGAAAAAATTACTTTTGCACTCCTCAAAGTCGTTCCCCATGTCAAATATTGGTGGGAAACTTTCTATGAGCAAAAGGAAACAAATGAACCCTCATTATTTACAGTCGCGACCACTTAGGAATTCTTCAGGGATGCTATTAAGGAACAATACTACCCTGTCGGAAGTTATGACGACTTGTATACCAAATGGACCACACTGCGGCAAGAAAGAGACCAAGCAGTGCCAGAGTTAACAAATATCTTCTATACCTTGCGCACCAAGATGGGTATCAAATATTCAGAGCACATCTGGTACTCAGGTATCGTGGTGCTCTGAATAGATACATCCAGACCAAAATGAAATTTCTGGACATCTCATCCTTGGGCGCAACCTACCGATATGTCGTCAAAATCGAGCAGAAGCTCAAACAAAAGACGCAACAATTTTGGCCTAGGAACCCCTCAACAAAAAATCTACGAAGGGGCGACCCCAACGCACAGAACAAAGGACAGTGAAAAGATGGATAGTATCAGGACAACCATTCTAAGCCGCAAGCAAAGAAGGACACCGGAAAAACAAAGAAATATATCGAGAAGTGGTCTGACTTCCATAAGAGCCCTTGGCATAATACTGTTGATTGCCAATCAATGCAGTCATTGGTGGCTGAAGTGAAATCCCCTTAATCATATGTGGGTTCTGACTCTGAGTTAGAACCAAAAAGAGGAAGACATATCATTGACATGGAACCTAGTGCCACCATTGCTACCACCAAGCTCTAGCCTGGTGAACCAGATGGGCCAGAAGAATGTGAGCACCTCTTCCATTCACAGTTGTGGGTAAAAGACACCCCGCTGCACTTCATCTTTGATAGTGGTAGCCAAAATATCCTCATCTCAGCAGAGGTCGTCAAGCAGCTGGCCCTACCACCAACGTCGCACCCACAACCCTACACCATTGGATGGCTCTGCCAAGGAAGCGATCTCCTCATCAACCAACAATGTCGACCATCGTACGACATCAAGATCTTCAAAGATGAGGTATTGTGTGATGTTTCTCCTCTCGAAGTTTGTAATGTTCTTTTGGGCCAACCTTATTTATGGAAACGTCATGTTGTATATGAGTCTAAGCSTCGTAGTGTTATTATTACTTTGAACAGAAAATTGTACAGAATACCCGAGGCAGTCCCTCCTAGTGCTATTTCCTTGATCTCTACCAAGCAATGCAAGAAGGTCATCTCTTAGACCGAGAAATTTGTCTTCTTCATGACTCGCTCTCAGAGTGAGCGAAAGATTGCAGCCACATACAAGGCCTCTGCCTTTGATCCCTCCACACAACAGAAGCGAGTGGATAAGGTCGTGGAAGAATACTCAGATATCTTTTCCTCTCCTACCGGGCTACCTCTGCACTTCCAGTTCAAGCATCCCATCGATCTGACCCCAGTTGCATCGCTACCCAATGGGCCAGTCTATCGTTTCTCTATGTTAGAAAACGAGGAGATCAAGAGGCAGATCCAAGAACTTCTCTACAAGGGGCACATACGTCCTAGCTCATCGCCTTGTGGGAGCCCAATCATGCTGGTGCAGAAGAGAGATGGGACCTGGTGATTCTGCATTGATTACCGGGCCCTGACTAAAATCATAGTCCGAAACCATTATCCGATTCCCCGAATCGACAACCTCCTTGATCAGCTCACGGGGGCCAAATAATTCAGTAATATTGATCTAAAGTCTGGCTACCACCAGATCCCAATAGAACAAACAGATGTATGGAAGACCGCCTTCAAGTCAAAAGAAGGTCTTTTTGAATGGTTGGTCATGCCTTTTGGTTTGACAAATACTCCAACAACTTTTATGAGGATGATGGATGATATCCTATGACCTTTCACCAATCCTTTTGTAGTGGTGTATCTGGATGACATCATCATCTAAAGAAAGACTTGGGTGAAACACTTGCAACATATTCAACAGGTTCTACACACCCTGCAGCAACACAAACTATATGCAAACTTGGAAAATGTTCATTTGGCATGGACAGGGTCCATTACTTAGGCTACATCATTGATCGGCATGGTGTGCATGTGGATCTAGCCAAGATCCAGGTCATCCGTGACTGTCCAACCCCAACCACACTCACTGAACTTTAGAGCTTCATGGGCCTCGCCAATTTCTATCGCAGGTTCATGTTGGGATTCTCTCATATCGCATGGGCCCTCAGCCAAGTAACCAGAGGTGGCGGTAAGGAAAATTTGTGTGGGGGATTGTCCCAACAACAAGCCTTCGATGAATTGAAAAAGTGTTTGTGCTCATCCCCAATACTTTCATTACCGGACCTACAACATCCCTTTGAGATCGAGATAGATGCTTCAGACTATGTTGTGGGCGACGTTCTCACTCAAAATGACCACCCCGTGGCATATCATAGTGAGACACTATCATATGTTGTATGTAAGTACCCTACTTATGAAAAATAAATGTACTCCATTGTGCAAGCCTGCCGCGACCGGAGACATTACATTCTTGGGAAGGAGACGATCATCCACACTGATCAAAAGCCACTATAGTTCATGCAAACCCAAGGAAAATTGCAGAATGATCGCCATCAGAAGTGGTCCACATACTTACAACAATTCCACCTCAACATCAAGTATAAAACAGGATGTACMAACTGAGTTGTTGATTTCCTCAGTCGACCTCCAGTCGTGGCACTCACCACGGTGCTAGACTCTTGTAGCCACGAGACCTCTGGATTGCCCTACCTCTACGAGACAGACCCTAACTTCTCCACCACCTACCAAATGTTGGGTGCCAACTCAGTGGTCGCTAATTTCCATCTTCAAGACGGGTTGTTGTGTCGTTTGGGCCATCTCTGCGTTCCATCAAAAGAGCACGCGAAGATGATTTGGGAATCTCACTACAGTCGAGTGGTAGGACACTTTGGCATCGAAAATACAGTGGCAGTGCTGCAGAAATTTTTTTACTGGCCGAAACTTCGACAAGATGTCGGAAAGTATATCAAGTCCTACACCACCTGCGCTATTGTCAAACTGACCACTAAGAAAAAGGGCATTTACACCCCTCTACCTACTCTTGACAGGCTATGGGAATCCATCTCAATGGACTACATGTTGGGCCTACCATCCACCAAGAGGGGAAATGGCTGTGTTTTTTTGGTTGTTGATCGCTTTTCCAAAATGGCGATTCTAACCGCCTGCAAGAAGAACATCACAACATAATCCATTGCCAAGATTTTCTTTGAACGAGTATGGGTACATTTTGGGATCCCAAAAACCATTATCTCAGACTGTGACAGTCGGTTCCTTAGCACATTTTGGTCGAGCCTCTGGTCACTGCTAGATACCAAGCTCACCAAATCCACTGTCTTCCACCCCTAGACAGATGGTCAAACTGAGGTCGTCAATCGGATGATCGTACATATCATGTGCATGTAAAATTCAAAACACCCCCTGCACATGAGATTATAGTCTTCCCTATGTCCAACATAGCTACAATCGAGCCCTGCATAGCTCAACTGACCATAACTCCTTTCAGGTCAGGTTGGGATTCCAACCATTGGGCCCCATGGATGTTGCACTACCCCTGGTGACCACCTCAGCCGACTCGTCCCCTGCTCCACTAGAAGCTAACAGATCCACTCAGTTCATTGAGATGATCTAGCACATCTGCCAACGGGTTCATGATATTCTACAAAATTCTAATGCCAAGTACAAGCAGTGCCATGATCAACATCGGGTGCCACATAAGTTTCAGGTGGGAAACAAAGTTTGGTTGCACTTGTAGAAAGAATGCCTTACAGGACCCCATCGGAAGATTCTCCCACTTTGTTATGGGTCGTACACCATCACCAAGGTTGTGTCTAACAATGATTTTGAGCTCAACATTCCCCCTTTCCTTGGCCTACAACCAGTCTTCAACGTGGCTCTCCTTCGGCCATATTTCCCACCATTATTGGACACCTCAGAGATAGTAGAGCGATTGACACCAACATATATCAAACCTGACTACATGCAATAGGCATCCAATGATTAGATTTTGGACACACGGATCAAGGGCACTCGACATCAAAGAATCCATCTTTATCGAGTCATCAAAGCAGGGAAGCTCCTGCACCAAGACTAGTGGCTCACCCGGGGCCAAATTCAGCAGAAATTTTCTCATCTGATGAGGGAAATCAACACAATGGAGACCATTACTTCCTAAGTAGGGAGGATTGATCCAGGTGGATATCGGTGGCCACCCACCTTTTCCAACTCGTTCAAAATAGTTTTCTGGCAATTTTGGCAATTTACTATTTTTAGCAGTTTTTAACTTCCAGGGCCATTTTGAGGGCCTAAATGAAGGTTTTTCTGGATCAAGATTTTCAATGATAGCCAAAGGCTTTGATTGATCCCCTAAAATGAATCTCCTCGACGATACCTTTCCAACGGGATATCGTGTGCCTAAAACGAAGATTGTATGCAAAAGTTACGACCATGGGAAGTTGGTGTACTAACTTACCCAAACGGGGCCCACATGACTTTTGGTGCTTCATCTCCTAGGGTTAAGTTTTTGGATGTCTAGGGTTTTTGACATTCTTGTTTATTGTAAAAATTCCTTCAGAGCCTCATTGTAATCATTTTATTGCAAATGAGCGCAGTCGTCACATCTCTTCTCAGAGATAAGTCGCCACCATTCCAACAAGCTTGTTTTCCACTGCATTTTACAGTTTCATCTTATTTCCTTATTGAATAGAAAACCAGTTTTATTGTATCTCTGTTATTCTGTGTTAAGCATATTTTAATAATTTGTATTCATTTTGTTCTGCTCATAAAATCTGGATCATTGAATATACAGTCAAGTCATCAAGATAAATCTGAATAATCTTACCGATCAGATCGTCGAAAGGTATCTACATAGCTCTTTGGAAGGTGGCACCTGCATTAGATAAACCAAAAGGCGTGTGTTCATAGGAAAATGTACCCCAACGTGTAGTGAAAGTGGTTTTGTATTTATCAGTCGTTTTTACCTTGATCTGATTATAACCAGAAAAAGCATCAAGTAGTGACATCATTTGTGACCCTGCAACTTGTTGCAAAATCATTTCCATATTAGGGGAGAGAAAAATGGTCTTTTACGCTCGTTCTGTTCAATGCACAGAAATCAACGCACAGTGGGATCTGACCGGTTATTTTTCGAACGGGAACCAAATTGGAAACCCACTCGGAGTACTTAACAGGAAAAATTATCCCAGCTTTCAAGAGTTTTTCCAACTCCTTCCTAATAGTAGCTTCAAGTGAGGGGTTAATGGGTCTTTGTTTTGCCTAACTGGTTTTATTCCCTCCTTGATAGGAATGGAATGATGTATAAGAGCAGGATCAAAACCACGAAGATCCTCATAAGACCAAGCAAAAACATCTTTAAACTCACAAAGTAACTTAATGAATTTCAACTTTCTTCATTGGTACATTGGGCACCTATCTTAACATTCTTTGGGGAATCGGGTGTTCTAATGTTCAAGGAGATGGTTTCATCCACTTTCCTTTTTGACTCCTCTTCTTTATTCTTTTATTTTTTGTCTACATCACTCGATGAAAATGGACTTTCTAGAGGAGTCAAGCCCTTCAGAATTTTGTTGTTTTCCATGGATATAATCTCCTTGGGCTTATATGGTCATTTTGTATGAAAGAACATATGCTTTCATCACTAGGGAATACCTGCCATGACTCCACATTTTCAGGGATATGAGGATGATATAAATATTTAAAAGTACAATCAAGTCTTTGTGGCATAAGTTGTCAAGTAGGAGAGGCTGCAAAAACAACTAACCTGTCAGCCATAGAATTCGGTTCCCTTTTAACATGAGTGATGTTAAATGATAATAAGTTTGAGATAAGCATCCAAACAGCTTGGGTGTAGTGTTTCATTAACTTGTTGCTAGGATAATATATTTTATGTACAAGGTTCAGAACAATCTCAGAGTCCCCAAAAACTGTAAGGTGTCCACAACCCAAATAATAGGCATTTTCAATGCCTAGCAATAATGTTTCAAATTCAGTGACGTTGTTTGTGCAAGCAAATTCTAACCTATTGTGAATTTTACCTATAGGTGAGTACAAGATAATGCCAGATCTATTACCTTTGTTGGAGCATGAGCCATCAAAGTGCATGTGCTACATGCCATCCTCCAAATCAATATGTTTTGGGTTAGTGTTATCTTCATCTCAAAGATGGAGTACACTCCTAAATCCTCCTCAACATAGTTTACATTAGGTTGTGGAATACTTTCTATGTACGGTGAGATTCTTCCTTCCCTTAGGACTATGATATTATTTCCATTCCGAGGAACGAATAAGTGTGTCCCATCAAGTGAAAGATATCCACTTGTCAAGGATTTCCAGTCTCTTCCTAGGATGATAGAATAATTACTTACTGGCATGCCAATTACCTGGATATTAAGGGTTTTCTTGATTTCAAGATGTGCGCACAGAACCAAAGTCACGTCTTTGATTTCACCCATATTCGACTTTTGTAGACTATTATATGAGAGCATGCTTCTAGAATTTTCATTGGTACAAGACAAGCCTAGCTCTTCCATAATAATTTTTGACATTACTCTTGGGCCCGAACCGTCGTCAATTAGGCAACAATGGGATATTTTGTCCATAATATTTACAGAAATGAAAAATGGGGGATTTTTTACAGGGTGTCTAAAATTATTTACACCTACTTTATTTACAATAGAATCCTCTTCTTTTACCTCTTCAGAGAGATTGGCTATGGTGGAGGATTTTCCTTCCATGAAATTTTTTAGATGCTTTTGTTGCTCAGGGATGACAACCATGTCCAAAAGAGTAGCATTGGCCTTGATATTAGCCAATTGGTTGAGAATGTTATATTTGGAAGAGGGAAGAGGGGAGGGAGTTCCTTTACTGTCAAGAGTCTTGGTAGCTTGTTCAACAACAACTTGCGAAGGTGAGCTTGGGCTAGAGAAAGTACGAGGGGGATTATATCTTCCTTTTGAAGCATAGGATTTATTCCTAGTGTTTATGATCACGACCTCTGGTTCTTCCCAATCTAGAATAACAATGGTAGTTTCAGGCCTTTTGCCAAATATTTTATCTCTGACACTCTTCTTACCTCACAAGTACTTTCCACGTGATGTTCCTCACAAAAGTTACACCAACTGTGAGGCATGATGGCTTTGGGCGGAAAGTTGTTTTCATTGGGATTCCTAAAAGATGGTGAAGAAGAAGATGATGCCCCAAGAGTAAGTGAAGGGACATTTCCCTTTTTCTCATATTCTATCATTCGATTATTCATATCCTGTACAAGTTGTAAGAGGGAAGACATGTTTGTATGTTTAATTGAATCTCCCTTGGGAAGACCTATTCTTTCTAGTTGTTCTTCATACTCTAGACAAGTATGCAGCGCGGAACCAAGATTTTCAACAGCTTTTTATTCAAGCCTATGATGATAAGGGGAAGGTAGAGCATTGTAGTAATGCATAAAAACGGTTTGGTTTTGAGGGTGAATAAGTTCGGGAATTTGATTATTCAACTTGGTGAAACGTAGATTGAAATACTTGATAGTCTCACCGTATTTGTACACAATGTTATTGTATTCCTGTAATTGTTCGGTTGGGCTCTTAGATTTCCCATAAGTGGATTTGAACCAGTAAACTAACTCTTCCCAAGTGGAAAGAATATTGGGAGGGAGATCGAAGAAATTTGTCATTTCTTTCCCTTCGAGAGAGTTGGCAAACATGCACATACAAGTATCATTGTCATTATCTCCTATATTGTGACAGGCAATAGAGAATGCCACCAAGTGTTCGTTTGTAGTGACTGTGTTATTTCTTGAAAACCTAGGAATATTTTCTTTAAATTTTGGTAGCGGATGAGTGGCAGGTGTTAGGTTTAAAGGGGAGGATACATGCCACGGGGTAGTAGTAGCATATTCTTTGAATTGAAAAAGTACATACTTCTTTATGACCTTGGTGGGGTTGGTAGTAGATTGGACAAGGACTTGATGGCTATACAAACTACCAATTACTGACGAGGCTAAAGGTTGATATGAAGAAGCACCTCAAGTGCCACCAAAACCACCCACATATGCCATTTTGTAAATGATGGGTAAGGGCGAGAAAGATGAACTAGAATAATTAGACAAATTTCTCCTTAGAGTACCTTGTTGGGTTGAAAAAACAACGTTTGTTCATTTAGGTTTCTGTGGTGAGAAATTTGTTCAGAATTTGTCGGAAGAACCATAGCGTTATTGACAGCTTGTCAATAACACTGTGGTTCTTCTGACAAATTCTAAACAAAAAACAACGTTTATTCTTCCTATTTCAATGATAGGAGTAATTTCAAGAGATAATCCTCTTCTTCTCCTAGAGATGCGAGGATTTAGGGACATGAAAAAGAAGATCAAAACTTTTAGGAAAAAGAGAGCTACAACTGATTCCTAGGCTGCCTTGTAACATGTACTATCATGAGGAAAAGAAAACAGTGAAAGAATAAAAAACAAAACAAGAAATATTCAATGATAATCGTGAATACAATCAACTAGAGAGATATGGAAGATCTCCCCGGTATAGTCACCAAACAAATGTTGAGGAAAATGTATGAATTACCTTACTCAATTATTTTCAAATCTTCTCTGGCTATGACAAGCATAGTCGGGAATGTCACCCTTGGTTTTATAGCCTCAAAAATATTCTCTCAATCCATAAGTATTAATTACTAGGATTAAGGTTGATTTATTAATGAAATGAATGTTGCAATATAAAATAAAGTTTATATAMGTTTATGAAATATACACAGATTACAGAAAGTAAACATGGAGATCGAAAAGTGAAAAGTAACCAAGTCATCAATACACATATATAAGACAGAATAACAATCTGATTCATTTCATTATGAGATATCAAAAGTGTTTTTCTCTTTACAAAACCCCTGTGAGGGAATGGACCAAAGTATTAATTATAGATCTCCGATGAACACCATACAAAAAGACTCTGACAATCAAGAAAAACTGAAATTTATAATCTGGATCAACTTGCCACAAACTGCTGCCAATTTGACTCTGCAATATATTCTTTATCAGCCATGAAAATTAATTCACAAATGGACAAGAATACACAGACTATCAAGCATGGGTCAACACCTCTAAAACAAACCTCTGAAAGGTCTGGTTCAATATTGAACATTTTTGTCTACAATAAGACCCTGCTGTCACAAAGAGAATTAGGCTTTGAATAAACTCAAGAATGAATGAAAACCGAAACTATCTTATGAAACCAAAAGAGCAAACCTTAGTCTTGCTTTCTCCTTCTATTCTCCCATTGTTTCTTCTTCTCATTCAACTTTTATTCTATCCAAATAAGTTGAAGTAGTTCAACTAAATTCTTTAGTTAAGTTAGTTTGACTTAACTAATTAGTTTAGAAGAGGTAAATAATAATAATATAGTTAAGGGTCTTTAATTAATAATAACTAGATAGGTGGGACCCCTTGTGACTCCCGTAAATATCTTCTTTTCAAATCATAAAATATACACAAAAAAGATAATCTTTTAAACCACATGCCACCCTTGTAGCTTCCTTAAATATCCTCCAAACTGCATATTTTAAATATCAGAAATAATTTAAATCATATCCAAAAATATATAAATATCCACATAATCCACAACAGATCTTGTTTTCCAAATTTTTTGAAAACCATTAACACTATCTTCATCAACTCAAATCATAAAAAACACAATCTAAAAGCCATACTTGCCACTATGGGAGGAAATTTCTCTTTTTTCATTGTTGCCCCCCTAATGAAGAAAGTCATCATGTAGCAACAGTTCGTCAGTAACTAAGCTCTTAATAAACCATACATGACATTCTGCTACATGAATCAACAATTGGATCAGAAATTGGCACGAGATTCATGCAACTCCATCCATAACAAACCATTTAATAATCATCAAGTGAACAGGGGGTGATAGGGTTCATGGGACATATGGAGGGAGTGTAATTAGCAAAAAGTGGTATAATGATAGGAGATTAATGCACCCATATTGTTAAACAATTAATTAAACAATTTAACTGTGTAATAAAATACCAAAATATCAGTCACCAATCCTTGTTGTGTTATCCTTTGTCTCTTTTACACAAACTTCCTTTTTAATTTATTTCACAAAACATGGATGCCATAAATGAAATTGGGATTATGAGGGGAATGTAATGAGAGAAAAGTGGTAGAATGACAGAGAAATAATATGGATACTGTTCAAATGAAAATAAATCAAATAATGCAATGAAACATATCTCTGTTCTGACCTTCAAAGTTCAACAATATTCACTTTTCAAAATCACAATTTAAATAGTTACTTCCTTTGACAAATTTCCTTGCTGGCTTCCAAACAATAATCTATATGTCGAGAACTATTTAATTACAACAGCCTTTGTATTCATATAGTCATTACATGGCAGTATTTACGAAAATCATTGCAATCGAAGTGAGAAACCACAATAACCCTTTGAGCCACAACCATTAACTCAATATTTAATATTTGAACCAACAGGAACATGCACAGTATTTATAACCATTTGTATCCATGAATTATTTAAACACTGTCCAAAGCAATTAACTGGACATTAGAACTCTTAATCGAGCCTCAAACAATTCGCACACAGGTGAACCCTTTATATAGTCAACATAACGATTGAACCAAATAACATTCAATATTATGAGCCAAAGCTTAAAAACAATCAGTGTGTATAGACTTCTTCCATAATTTCCAAATGAGGGACGCAACCAAAATCGTGCCCAAGCAACCAAGCACGCACAATGCTCCATCAACCATCATCTGGAGTAAAACGATATCAATATCATATTTAGGGTTTAAAACAACAAGTGGAAAATAAGAACAAGTGGTTCGACCATAGGGTTAAGACTTCGAATAGCGTGGACAACTCATGCCTTTCACAATTTACCACATAACCATAACATGTAATAATACTCTTGGCTGTGAGGGTTACCAAAACGACAGACTGACAATTCCAATAGGAAAACGAAATGAAGCCAATTCCGTTAATCATCACTGTAATATGAGCATCCAAGCACAAACCTGTGCCCGACCAGAAAAGATCCATAATGCTTCCATCAACTTCTAGGTGGCATTAAGTTTAGACTGTGCAATTTTTTCCAGACCACTGTGTCAGTGAGGGCATAGAAAGGTAGCTAACAACTTAGGGTTTTCCCAAGACAAGGCACGAAACTCTTAATCTTTCATTAGTTCACATTGCAACCCACAGGGTTGAAAAAATACTAGCCACAGAGTCAAACATGGAGTGGGAAACTTAAACACGGAGACCTGTTATGACAATCCATAAGTAGGATACGCACAAAGCTGGTAGCTTTGGTAATCCATGATACTCGATTTCAATAGAGATGTTAGACCCAAAACCCAAACCATGACTGAGCAGGATTCATTGTCGTTTTTATCCAATAAACCCATGCAAAGATTACACACAACAAGGAGAGCATAACCATTCTTTTTTAAGTGTCAACAATCCATAATAATCACCATAAGAAACCATGAACACAACACCAATACACAGTTCAAATATCTTATAACATCTCAAGAATCACACAGACCACGAACAATACAGAGCCAAAAGTTGATTCAAAGGGCAGAGTAACCATCATGGATGGAGTAAGAAACCCATACCTGTAAAAAGCCTACGCGAGGAAAAAAAAGACTGTATTTCTCCTTCACAACCGAACAAAGTGGAAAAACAAAAACCACCATAGCCAAAACCAAAATGCAAGAATGACTAGGGTGATGGGCTCGAGGGGAGTTTGAGTGACGTGTAGTAAATGCACGTCGCTTCTCCCTTCCAACCTCATTCAATTCAACGTACGAGCCAAGCCAATTCACCATAGCACTAAACAATTAATCAACCAATATCCATTTCCATATCACTTTTTCATAGTGTGTCGCCCCTTGGTAATAACAACTTCTTAAAATAACAATGTGCTAGGAACATAACCCAATGTGCAACCATATATGAATTTCGAACAAGGCGCATAACCATAGTAGCAAAGGTCTAGAGCACCCATGCTTTGTCATGATAATATAACATTAGAACTCAAGTATAGTTCTTTTATTCAAAAGAGCTCCATTATTATCCTCTATCAAGATCATTTAACCATTTAACGCCATGTTTAATGCAATATCAAAACCAAAACTGATAATAATTCGTTCATCCACATGGCAGTCTTAACACATTATGTGAGAGCTCATCGAAGCCATTTAGTGCCATGTTTTAATCATCCAACCAACATATATCACTATAACATCCTAAACCATGATCTGAAACACATGAACTTTAGAAGACTGTGCTAGTACCATCACATAAGAAAACAAAATATAAGCGCAACATATCCACCATAGTGTCATAAGTCTACAAGGGGGTCCCACCTACTAGTTTATTATTAATATAAATAAATAATAGAGCTTGGCAATAATTTGCGAGCATAGTATTCATCGTTGTATTTTAAACGTCAATGCATGTGATCATTATGGACTTACTATGATGGTATCTCTCTCCTTCATTTGCTTGTTGCTTCTTCCTTTATACTCTTGTTGGTTGTGGTTTGATTATTAGTCATAACTACCTCTGTTGGAATTTCGAAGATCTTGGCAATTGAGGTATTCAACCATTCTTGAATAAAGTCCCTTGATGGAGCAACGATTACTTCTTGTTATATCTTAACATTAAACAACTCTTTTTCAATCTCCCTAAGATCAACAAATAAATTTTGTAATATATTTTCAATGTCTTCATTTTTATTTGTATATTCGACAAGCCAACTGTCAATGTCACAATGTGTAAATTCCATCATATTATCAAACTTTTCAGTCGATGTCCTTTTTAATTCTTCAATCTTCTCTTCAAAATCTTGTCGAGTCATGAGAATAGAGGTTGAAAGATACTTAGGGTCTGGGGCTTCAATGGTGGTTCCAACGATGTCCAAATCAAGAATTTTCAAGTATGATTCATTTTTCCTCCTTGATAAGTCAATCAATTGAGTTATCAGACCTTTTAATACATTAATTTGTTCCATCCAGCAAGATTTTAATTGTTTGATGTGGCTCAGAGACGGTAGATATTCTTGTTTTCTTATTTGCTCCGTCATTGTCAAAACTTTCATTGTAAACATCACAACTCTGTCAGTGTATAACCCTTCATCATTTTTCAATTAATCTGAGTTTAAATATTCCTTGGTATTTTGAATTCTTAAACCAAGAGAAGCAAAACTCTTCGTCGTATCCCATAGTTCTACAAATAATGACATTATTTTCTTAATATTTTGTTCAACGAAATTCCAGGTGGCAGTGATTAAACTGGAAATTCCTTTGACCCTTGAACTTAGTTCCGGGTTTTCTTGAAGACCTTTTCCACGACGAATCATAGCAACAGGAGAAGCTAGAATAGGTGGAGGCATAAGGGTTGCCTCCAATTCCTTAATTCTTTCTTTCAACCAATCATTCTCTTCTTCCATGTGTGCAATTGAAACATCAAGTGCATCTCCTGTAACTCTATGAATAGATGATAATTTGGAAGGTAACATATCTCTGGTATCAATGGTAGACAGTAGCTTCCCACTCTTTCTCTTTGTAGTTCTTTCAAAAACTAATTTCTTTGATTCTTTATCAAATGATGCATTTTGTACAACAAATGTTTCCTCATTAGAAAATGTCTCGTCCTAGATCATGAGTGCAGAGACTGACTATACATTTTCTCAAGCTGATACTTCTACATCTGGGAAAGTAATGTTTTCAATATCTACATCCAGGTCCATGTTATCCAATAATAAGTCATCTTCCTGAGCATGTGTCTCACCCCCTTCCTGATGTGAATTGGTTCTTTTTATTTTGACCTTTAGTTTATGGGGATTCTCCAAGTTCCATTTAGGAGGGTTCCTCTCTTCATCATCTCCTGAATTATTGTTCTGCATTTTTCTTACATGGGATGTTTCTGGCTGAGGATTTTCCTTTGGCAAGGCACTTCTTCTAGAGACAACTGGTGATTGGACACTTTTATCATTTGAGGGTTTAACTCTTTATTTATTATGCTTTGTAGCACTTATTACAGTTTCTATATCTTCATAATTGCTATCGGCTTCTTGATTACTAGAATTATGACTGTCATTTTCTTCTTCTTTACTGACGGTTGAATTTAGAAGTGTAGGGTTGAGCCCGACTGAAAGAAAATGATTATAAAAAATGTGATTCGGATCGAAACCCTTAATTTCTTCTACAAATCTTAAGTCATAATTCTTGAAATAAGAAACATACTCATCTATTTTGGAAATTCCCCAGAGGAGAATTTCACCCACTTTCCATGGGAGAGGTATGAACTACTTTTTCCTTTTTTCAAATAGAGTATGGAATCATAATTTATATTACATGGCTATTTCAATGATAAATAGCTTATCAGATATATAATAGGGAAGCAAAATAGGTTTTTTAACAGAGCAGAAAACCTTGATGATGTTATAATCTTCCATTTTCTCAAGAACTCCTTTTCCCTTCAAAAAATTCGATGCTTGCAATGATAGTCGTGAAGTGTCTTCCCCAAATAACAATTTCTTGAATTTAGATACAAAATCTGAATACACCTCATAAAAATGATAGCCGACTCTCTACCTCCATAGAGCTTGGTACCACATGTTCACATGGTCTACCTTTATTTTAATTCTTTGGGCAATGTTGTTACACATTATTTTCGTCATCCCTATGACCGTTAATGATGTAAA
>SNQJ01S0015468.1:11952-32027 GCA_010110895.2 Picea sitchensis | reverse complement strand
ATTTAATATGATACAGTAATATGATTCTTTCCTATAAAGCTTGTTGTGTTTTATTGTATGATTCCTTGATCACATACATAGGTTTATATTGAGTTTATGCTATTGCTATCACTTTGGTTGGTTGCGTTCTTTTGCAGCATCATTATTGTATGAGTGTTGGAACGGAGCTAGGATGGCGATAGCGAGAGGAAGCGACATTTAAACGGTATGTCACCTATCCCTCTTTAGTTAGTAAATTCAATATTTAAAACTTAAGGAAAGCGTCATGTTTTGGTGTGTTTTGTTCTAGATCTAAGTGGATCTAGGGAGAGCAGTGAGTGTCCGAACCTACTGATTTGTCTGATAACAAATGTTTAAGCCCTCAAAAGTATGACAATATGTAATAGAAAATATCAAAGTATGACATGTAAAAACTTTTATCAGACTTGAAATTAGTCAGTTGTGTAGTGATTTCATTCAAGATTATCTTCGCCCAGTCAAAGATATCATTTTCATGAACCACGAAAGGCAATATATATAGTGCAAGTCGGGCAATTGTCTCTGTAGAGTCCTGACCAACAATTCGAGCAAATAACCATGCAATTTCCTTATAAGGATTCTTTAAACAACTTACCTGAATTTTGGATATGTCGTCAGGAATTGACGCAGGGTCATGAAAATGTTCTTGAAGAAGGTCTATTCCATTGTTCTTTCCTTTTAATAAATTTATGGCTTCCTCCCCTTTATAGGCCAGGTTCGGCTCTAGCAATTTCAACATTTCTCTAAATATTGAAGGCGCCAGCGAGATAGGAGAACTATTCTACAATGCGATGACTCTTTTGTTTTGAATGAGTTTATCGATGCACCAGGTGATGATATCCTTGCATTCAAAGACTTCCGGAACACATCCTGTGAGAACTATTCCTGAGGTCCACACGTTGTTGTCTTCTCTTTCCAGCAATTTTGAGTAATACCAATAGGAGCAGGACCAATGATAATTCTGATCTTCCCTAGAAAAGAGATTTAAAGTATCCCCACAGAACGATTGTTTTCTCATGCTTGTCCCAACACAACTCGCTATCTTGTCTTGAACTATTATTTTTCATAGTAAAATGAACTTGAATTAGATTTATTTTTACGGAAACATTAACTCGAAATAACTATTACTAGCCTCGGTATTAGCATCATTAATTCACGGCCACTTCAACAATAAATTTGGTAGTTGGGCCCATAGGGATAACAATTAAAGTGAAGGGAGAAGTAAATGTCGGAGAATCAGGGTTGGCAACTAATATGAAAAGGTATATCTACAAGTCCGAAGGTCCACGAGTGAGAAAGTCTAAATGCATGAAATGGCTAAGTATTGGAAAGTATCGGGCAGACAATGGAGAGAATGGAGGTGCATCATGTAGATCGAAAGGTCCAAAAGTACGAAAGTACGAGACGCAAAAACATTCTAAGTGTTAAGCGGACTTATACATGGGTCATCGAAAGCTAATACAAGTGCGAGAGTCAGCGAGTCTGAAAGTCCGCGAATGTGAAAATTGCCTAAGTATGATAGTACCAAGAAAGGGAAAAAATATGGAAAAGAAGAAAATGGGAAAAGGGAAATTATAGAAGGGGGAAAAGAAGAGGTAATAAAAGAAGCGAGAAAAAATAATAAGGAGGGGAAATGCACAAAATGGGTTCAATAGGTATTTTATTATGTCATGCATTTCCTCAAGATAACTATGTTGATATCTACCATTTCTCTCACAAAATGGTACTTAACTTATATGTGATCTCCTTGCACTAAATGTAGGATTCATAACTAAAGTTATAACACTTTGGTTGTCACAATGAACAACCAATCCTCCTTGCTTGAATCTAGTGTCCTCACATAAGCTCCTTAACTATATCACTTCCTTGGAAGCCTTAAAAGTAGAGATGTATTAAGTCTCAATGCTAGATGAGGAAATATTGGGTTGTATTTTTCTCATCTAGCTAATTGTGCCTTTAAATAAGTTAAGGACATAGGCACTGGTATATTTTTTCCATCTACATCCCCTACCCAATTCATGACCACATAACCATGAAAATATAAAACTTTTATTTTAGCACAATTCTTTTCTTTGTAGGATATCCCAAAATCCATGGTGCCATGTAGGCATATCATGGTTCTTTACATCAACCCAATTCTTTCAAGATTTTCCATGAACCTACTTGCCACTCCCATTGCTTGTGTAATATATAGTCTAGTGTATACCATAGCATACATAAGTGATCCTACAGCTCTATAAAATGGTTTCATTGCCATATCTTCCTCATATTTTGTTGTCCGGGGACACCCACCAACCCTAAATACCACATTACCACCAACACTAAATTTCTTTTTAAACATACATTTACAACATACTACCTTTATTAAAGTAGGGAGCCCCTATAATCTCTAAGTACTTTTCTTGTCCTATAAACTCTAAGTACTTTTCTTCTCAAGAGTCTTCATCTCCTCTACCATTGTTATCCTCATATGATGGATTTTACTATATTGAGGGCTTGCACAATAGACTTAAGCTTCACTTCAATTGAATTTAGAAAAAAGTAGCAAATAATCCTTATAAGAGTACCCATGCCATTTTGGCCTTCTTCTTTTTGGAAGGCTCCTCCTTGTCTTTTTATCATATTGATTAATATTGGGCTAATTTTCATCCTATTATCCTGAGCTTTTTGGTGCTATTGGCTCTTTCACATGTTCATCTTGGAAGTGAAATGTTTCTCATTGATTTTATTCATTCAATTCCTACAAAATTCCTATGATTTCATGTTGTCCCTCAAATCTTACCTCTTTTGTTGTGCTTGAAAGACTAGATAATAGTGTTGGCCATTTTGTTTCTCATCCGACCATTGCTTGCCTTCCTAAAGAAGGGAAGGGCCTTGACCTATTTGATTACGTACATAAATATCCTCTGTGATCTTAGCAACTTGGAAACTGATAATCTTACCTCTTTTGTTGTGCTTTCTAGCATGCTATATTCCATAATCTTCAAAATTGTCTTCCTTGAAGATTACATCATGATTATGCAAATCCTACATTAAGAAGGAATCCATAGCTTATATCTCTTGACCCCATCTATGTACCTAAGAAATATACACTTGACATATTTTGGATCCAATTTCTTTATATTCTCCTTTGGAATGTGCACGCATGCCTCACATCTGAACACCCTTAGGTGTCCAACATAAGGCTTGCTCCCACTCCATGCTTATTATCGGATCCCCCCCGAGACAAAAGACAAAGACATATTTGATAGTTAGTTAGTTGTTGCAATTGCCTCTTCCAAAAAATACCTTGTTGATATTTGTATTGGCCATGATGCTCCTTTCTCTCTCTAAAATAGCTTGGTTCAAAATTTCAACAATGTCATTCCACTGAGGATTGCATGGAGTAGTTTTCTTCCTTAGAATGCTATTAATTTTTTAGAATTGGTCAAATTCTTTGGAAGAATATTCTCTCCCATTATCACTTCATAGGGCCTTTACCTTTTTTTAATAAAAAAAAAATAAGTTTTTCTTTCCACTAGGGCCACAAATGATCTAGATTATATTGAGAACGACATAAAGACAAATATATAACAAGGAAACACACAAATATATTGCAAGAAACACAATAATACAGTGAAACTCAGATTCTATTAATGACTATGTGAAAAACAAAAGACTGTAAAATATAAAGCACACAAGCTAGCTAGAATGGTGGTAGCTTATCTTTGATGATAAAGATGTGATGACTACACTCATTTGCAAGAAGTTGATTACACAGATGTCGAGAAAGGACTTTTAACATAAAAATTCAATGAAAAACCCCTAAACATCCAAAACTATAACCCCATAAGTTGAAACACCAAAAGGTTTGTGGGCCCCAATGTGGTTAGTTGATACATCAACTTTCCAAGACACAACTTTTGCATATGATCTTTGTTTGGGGTGCTCGGTACCTTGTCAGAAAGGTCTAGCCGAGGAGTACACATTTTTTTGGGCCTAGAATCTACCTTCAAATGCATGTCCTAGCATCCACCTTCAAATACATGCTAGGCATCATCAAGCCAAAAAAAGGTCGTCTAGGGCCTCAAAATGACCCCAGAAGTTTGGGACCCAAAAAATTGTAGAAACATTGTCAAGATGTGGAACCATTCTAAATTAGTGGAATAGGTGAGTAGCCACCAGTATCCACCTGGATCATTCCTCCCCCTCAAGAAGAAATGGTCCCCATTGCGTCAAGTTCCTCTAATAGATGGGTAAACTTCTGCTAAATCCGACTCCTAGTGAAGAAAATGCCCTGCTTTGACGACCCAATAGAGTTGGATGTTTCGTTGGCAGGTGCCCTTCATCTTGGCGTCCATGATACGATCACATGTCTCATGTTCAATGCAGTTAGGGTTGAGTTCTATAGGGTCCAAGTGCTCAGCTGCGTTCGAAGTGTCCAGTAGAGGTGGAAAATATGGTCAAAGCAGTTCCACATTAAATATCGGGTGCAAGCCAAGGAAAGGGGGCAGACTTAATAAAAACATTATCACCTAAAACCTTGGTGATGGGGTCTTGTGAGGCACTCTTTCTGCGAATGAAACCATACCTTATCTCCCACTTGAAACTTGTGTGGTACCCAATGTTGATCGTGACGTTGCTTGTACTTTGTGTTGGCTTTCTGCAAAATGTCATGAAATTGTTGTTGAATGTGATGGATTCATTCAACAAATTTGGTTTCTCAATCAACCTTGATATAAGCATGGGAGGACTCTTCCTGTGCAGCTACAATGGGAAAATCTACGTCAATGAGGACCAATGGCTGGAACCCCAAGAACACTTGAAAAGGGTTGTGGAGGGTTCAGTTGTAGCTTTGTTGAACATAAAGAAGGCTCTCATCCCATGTGCGTGGATGCTTGGAATTGTACATCCTCAGGATATGGACAATCATCATGTTGACTACCTTTGTTTTTCCATCATTCTATGGGTGGAAGGTAGTCAATTTGGTTAGCTTGGTGTCCATCATCAACCATAGTTTGGACCAAAAAGTACTCAACAACCTACTATCCTGATCTGAAATAATGGTCTGTGGGAGCCCAAAATGAACCCAAACATGTTCAAAGAAGAACTTAGTGGTGGCCTCTGTTTTGATGCTCTTCTTGTAGTGCCAAAAATTCTATATTAGATAATCAATCAACAACCACGAAGACACAATCATTCTCATGCTTGGTTGAAGACAAATCAGACATGTGATCCATGGAGATGGACTCCTAAGTCCTATAGGGAGTAGGAAGAGGGGTGTATAGCCCCTATTTCTTGATGGCGGGTTTGGAAATGGCGCGGGTAGTGTAGGATCTGATGTACTTGTAGACATCTTGTCAAAGCTTCAGCTAATAAAAATGCTTTTGCAGTACTGCCACTATTGTATCCACACTAATGTGTCCTACATCCCGACTCTAATGAGCTTTCAAAATAAGCTTTGCACGCTCGCTTGAAGGAACACAGAGATGGATCCGATGGCATAACAGTCCATCCTAGAGATGAAATTTTGGAACTGATTTTCCTGCATTCAATGTTTGATAGGGGGTAGCAAAGTCAGAGTCACTATTGTATAATTGTGGCCACTTAGACGTCTCACGACCACATGAGTTAAGAACTATGGTTAGCGCCACAACCGAGGGTTGAATGAGGTAGTTTGCGACATGGTTGGTGTTGCCCTTATTTTACTTGATGTTCAAGTGAAATTGTTGTAGGTAAGTGGACCACTTCTGATCGTGGTCATTCTGTAACTTTCCCCGTGTCTACATGAATTGCAAAGGCCTGTGATCAATGTGGATGATTGTTTCCTTCCCTAGAATGTAATGCTTCCACTATCGACATGCCTACATAATGGAGTACACCTCTTTGTCATAGGTGGGGTATATACGAATAACATCAGTTAATGTTTCACTGTCATAGGCCACTGGATGCCAATGCTAAGTGAGGATTGCACCGATAACATAATTTGAATCATTTGTCTCAATCTCAAATGGTTGTTACAGGTTTGGCAGAATAAGGATTGGTGTTAAGCAGAGGCGGAATTTCAAATCCTTGAATGCTTTCTATTGGGATTTGTCCCAAACAAAGTTGGCCTTCACTCCACCCTTGGTCACCTGTCTTAGGTCCCAAGTGACATGAGAGAACACCAACGCAAAATTGAGGTAGAAGTTGGCAAGGCCCAAGAATTTACGAAGCTCAGTCAGTGTCTTCGGGGCTGGCTAATCACAAATGACTTGGATCTTGGCTAGATCCACATATACACCCTTGCTCATCCATGATGTATCCCAAGTATTGGATTCTCTGCATGCCAAAGGAACACTTCTCCAAATTGACATATAACTTGTGTTATTGTAGGGTGCGCAAGACTTGTTGAATGTGTTTCAAATGTTCCTCCCATGTTTTTCTAAAGATGAGGATGTCATCTAGATATATGACCACAAAGGAGTTTATGAATCGCCACAATATATCATCCATCATCCGCATGAATGTGGTTAGGGAATTAGTCAAGCCGAAAGGCATGACCAACCATTTGAAGAGACCTTCTTTAGACTTGAAGGTTGTCTTAGAACACCAACGCAAAATTGAGGTAGAAGCTGGCAAGGCCCAAGAAACTATGAAGATCTATTAGAGTGATCAAGGCTAGCTAATCCCAGATGACTTGGATCTTGGCTATATCCACATATACACCTCCTTGCTCATCCATGATGTGTCCAAGCATTGATTCTCGATGCCAAAGGAACACTTCTCTCCAAATTGACATTATAACTTGTAAGTGCGCAGACTTGTTGAATGTGTTTCAAATGTTCCTCCCATGTTTTTCTAAAGATGAGGATGTCATCTAGATATATGACCAAAAAAATGATTTGTGAATGGACACAATATATCATCCATCATCCGCAGTGAATGTGGTTGGGGAATTAGTCAAGCCGAAGGCATGACCAACCATTTGAAGAGACCTCTTTAGACTTGAAGGTTGTCTTCATACATTAGTTTTCTCAATCAACACTTGGTGGCAGCCTGACTTCAAATCAATCTTACTGAAAAATTTGGCTCCCTTGAGCTGATCGAGAAGATCATCAATCCAGGGGATGGGGTGCAATTGTTTTACTCTGATATTGTTCAGGGATCTGTAATCAATACAAAGTTGCAATGTCATGTCCTTCTTTTGTACCAGAACAGTTGGGCTCTCGCGAGGTGAGGAGCTTGGTCTGATGTGAACCTTAAAAATTAGTTCTTGGATTTGGCATTTGATTTCTTCATTCTCCATAACAGAATGCTTGTATGCAGAGTCGTTAGGAAGAGGAGAAATATGTTTCAAATCAATTGATTGCTTTAACTTATAGTGCAAAGGAACCCCATTAGGAGAGGCAAAGATGTCTTTGTTCTCTTCTACTATCTTGTCCACTTGTTTTTGTTGTGTAGAGAGACCTCGAGTAGAGGTTTTGGCGGTTGTAGTGACCTTCCGTTCACCTTTCAACCGAATCATAACGAGGACAAATCTCTCGATTTGAAAGACCACCTTTTCGACATTGCTTCGTAGAGATCAAAGAGATCACAATAGTTGGGATTGTCTCCAGTACACTATAGAGTTGGCCTCCCAAAGTAATAATGACACTACAGGGCCTAGATTCATAAACAACATGATGCTTCCACATATATCGTTGTCCTAAAATAACATCACAAACTTCAAGAGGGGAAACATCACATAATACCTTTTCTTTGAAAGTTTTGATGTCGTAGTGCAAGCGACAATGTTGGCTGACGCAGATGTCTGGTCCTTGGCTGAGCCAACTAATGGTGTATGATTGAGGATGCATCATCATTTTTAGGTTAAACCTCTTGATGACCTTTGTTGAGATTAAGTTCTTTTGGCTACCATTGTCGACAATGAAATGAAGGGGAGTCCCTTTCACCCACATCTATGAGTGGAAGAGGCGCTCCCCTTCTCCAGGCTCATTTGGTTCCTTTGGCTGGAATTTTGTGGTAGCGATCGTGACACTGGGTTATGTGTCAATGATTCATTTTCCCTTATTCGGTTTTGAATCAGAGTTTGAGTCAACATTCGACTCTGAGGCTTTCATCTCAACCAACAATGACTATTTGGAGCGACATTCATCAGTGTCGTGCTAAGGAATTTTGTAGAACTCACACCACTTTCTAGTATCCTTCTTCGACTTCACGTTACCCTTCTTTGTTGGTGGCTTGGACTGGTTGTCCTGGGGTTGGCCATCTTTTCTCTATCCTTTGCTTTGTGAGTTAGGGCCACCTTTATCGTGCTTCTACTGCGATGGGTTTGCAAAACTAAAATCTCGCTTATTCTTTTGCTTGAACTTTTTCTCAATCTTGAAAACTCATCGATAAGTGGCTCCTAGTGAGGAGATGTCCATGAACTCCATATCTGTTTGGATGTACCTATGTAGGCCATTGTCATACTTCAGGACTAGGTGTCACTCAAAGTCTTTAATAACTAGCTTTGTGTGCAAGGTATGGAAGATGTTGTGTACTCTGGCACCATCTGGTCTCTCTCCTGATAGGTAGTTGTCCATCTCATGTACTAGTCATCATAGTTTCCAACATGGTAGTATTGCTCTTTGAGGGCATCAACAAAAGCCTCCCAATTGGGTTATAGCCCAAAAATTGTAAACTCATCTCTGACATGTTGCTCATAGTAAGTTTCCCACCAATATCTGACATGGGGAAGAGATATAAGGAGCACACAGTTGATTTTTTCGTAGTTGGAAAAATTTTGGTCAGAGAAATAACGCTCTAGCAGACTTAACCATTTTTCCAAAGCATCGACGTCAATATGGCCTTCAAATAAAGGAATATCAAAGTTAACGTGTACCTTGAACGGTGTCGCACCTCTGAAGTGGTTGTTGGTTGAAGGTGTCGTCTTTTCTGTTGGCAGTCATCGAAGGATCTAGGAGAAATTGTCCATCATCTCGTTCCTTTGTTGCATGAGGTATTCCTCGAGCAACAATTTGATAGGATATCTTGCTTTGTCGTCTCTCTTTTCTTCTGCCATGGGAGGTCACTTGGGATAGTGAGAGCGGTAGTTCTCAAGAGAAACTAGCTCGAGACCCAACTCTCTATACCCTGACCTCATTGGGGACATGCACTAAGAAACAACAAGGAACATACTGCTCTGATACCACTGATCCAAATTATATTGAGAACAACATGAAGGAAAAGATATAATAAGGAAACACACAAATATTGCAAGAAACACAATAATACAGTTAAACTTATATTATATTAATGGTTGTTTGAAATACAAAAAAATGTAAAATGCAAAGCACACAAGCTAGCTAGAATGGTGGTAGCTTATCTATGAATATAAAGATGTGACGACTACGCTCATTTGCAAGAAGTTGATTACAAAGAGGTTGAAAAAGGCCTTTTAACATTAAGCATCAATGAGAAAACCCTAAACATCCAAAACCCTAACCCCATAAGATGAAACACCAAAAGGTTTGTGGGCCTCGATGTGGTTAGTTGATACATCAACTTCTCGGGCACACAAATTTTTCATATGATCTCTATTTGGGGTGCTTAATACCTCGTCGAAAATGTCTAACCGAGTACACATTCCATTTGACCTAGCATCTTCCTTCGGCTACACGTTAGGCACTTCCTAGCAAAAAAAAACGTCGTTTAGGGCCTCAAAACAACCCCGGAAGTTTGGGACCTAAAAGACCGTAGAAAAATTGCCAAGATGTGGAACCATTCTGAATTAGTGGAACAGGTGGGTGGCCACCAATATCCACCTAGATCAAAAAACTTCTTGAAAACCTCTGGCATATCACTCTTCCTCATAAAATATAGTCTAAGGTTTCCTAGAGTGATCATCAATAAAAGTGACAAAATATTTGGCACATCCCAATGATGCAAACTCTAATGGCCCACATATATCGAAGTGAATCAAATCACTTAAAACAAATTTTATTCTCTTCATCTTTCCAAAGACACAATTCTCACTTAATTCTAAGGATTTATTCATACCTTAATCAAAGCCTCTAGCAATCTCGTTGTTGCTCAATGTTTGTAATCTATGCTCACCAACATGCCCAAACAAGTGGCCAAAGCATAATACTTGGTGATCTTGAAGTTGCTCCCTTGTAATATTTGTTCATTACCTCCATAGAAGAAGCATTGCCACTCCCACTTAGATAAGTAGCGATATCCAACTTATATAGCATACAAATCATTGTGTTTGTTGCCAAGATCAAGGCACCACACACCAATTTGCACAATCTTCTCGTGAAAATTACACCAACCCTTGTATAAGTGTTTTGACTCATTGAGATGATATTCCTCATGAGGCTTGGAACATGCCTCACCCTAAGGATAATCCATCTTCTTCCATCTTTGAACTTGACATTCATTGATCCAATAACTACAATATTGTAGTTGAAATTATCATCCAAGAACACTTCTTCAAAAAATTTCTCATAGTCCACAAACCATTCTCTATGGAATGTGTTGTGAGAAGAGGGACCCTAGTCCGCAAACCAATCTTAATGTTCCTTAATAACAATAGAATAGCATGAGGAAGTGAAGTAAATATTTATAGATTTTTCATCACCTTTGGAAATCATGACAATAAACTCTTTTTGTTATTCTTTGGAAGCCTTGTACAACTTGGATTCCTTTATAGTATGCCCCTTTTTATGACACTTTTAACAATAATTTTTTTTTCCTTTTAAATTCCTCCACCAATAGACCTTCCTTCTTAGTTGGGTCTACCACTCCCACTTGATCTTTCATCTCTTTTTTGCTCTTTAGAACAACATCTTGAGAATACGACTTCAACTCCATGAGTAAATTCCTAATCAATAAGTAAATTATAAAAAAAAATCACACTCTAAGAAACAAGATAAACATAAAACATTCAACAATAAACACTACAAATTTATTAAATCATATAAATAATCATAAAGTTTATATTGAACAACACATCAAACTTACAAAACATTATATGACAATACAATCCTTCCATGAGCTCCAAGATATCTTCATTAAATATCCAAATCACTCAATTCTCACTTATCATAATACATTAAAAACTTATTAAATGTATTACATACCAATACAATACTTTCATAAGCTCCAAACTGAATATCTTACTCAAATTTCACTTTTCTTACACACCCACTCTACAACCATATATAAAAAAAAAATACATAAAAAGTTTTCATAACACAAATAATGTACGGCATATCATGTACCCAAAAATCACTTAGTTGGAAATTGGCACATTTTCCAACAAGTTTGGTGTAAAGTATCACACATCATATGTCCACCAAAATAAGTTTGTAAAGTCAAAGCATGATAAAAGTTGGCATTCACATTTTGGTGGTTTAATATTAACCATCACACATCCTATCTTCACCAAAATTGGTTTGTTGGATTGACACGTCGCAAATGACATATTCCATTTTCAAAACTAATTCCATGTTATCTTGCAATACACCTCGTTAAAATCTTACCTAACAACTTTGTAGCACAACCTATTTTGGTTCCTAACTCATTTTTTAAATTGCCACTAAGATCAACAAACCTTCCTTTTGCCTTTAAATCTTTATTTAATCTATTAAGAAAATCTTTAATTAATCTCTTAAGTAACCTTGTCGTATTAGAACACCTAACTTTATTTGAAATATATATATTAACTCACTAGATATAAACATATATAAAGGAACAAATGAATATGCTACAAAGGAGTTTGTCTTTACCAAACTAACAAAGTAAATAAACTCTAAATTAAATATAAAAATTGAAAATATATATATATATAAAATTATAAAATTTATAAATAATTGAGAAAATACATGGAAAATAATATAAATTTATAAAACTTATCATGTAATTAATTGTTTTTATAAAAAACATTAAAATGAAATATATAAAATATTGAAAATAATAACCCCATTTTTTTAGAAAACAAAAATTAAAAAAGTCAACTTTTTGTTTTTAATAAAAAAAAAATAATAATAAAAATCAATAATGATATATAAAATCTACCATCTCTTTAAAAACAGTAAGTTGGAAAACAGATTTGATAAAACCTTTACACAAATAAAATTAAACCAGTACAAAATTAAAACACTTCAATAATATGAAGATATACTTTACATTAATAATTAATGTATATATAATTTATAATGATCAATAACCTATGCTTTCTCTTGATTACAAGTTTAAATCCAAAAAATCCTATACATTAATTTAATTTCTGGCTTAATTAATGTATATATAATTTATAATGATTAATAATCTATATTTTTTCTTGATCACAAGTTCAAATTTAAAAAATCTCATACACTAATTTAATCTCTGATCAATTTAATCTCTAAACCTTAAAAATAAATTATTATTATTAATAATAATATTAATAAAAAGAAAAACACGGTTTCTCATGGTGCGCAACCCACAAATCATGTGGAAACCCATGTTTTGCAATTGCAAGCAGCCATCCCCGTCTTTATGCACGTTGTCTAATTCGTTTTACCTCGTCATTCAGTGGGTGCAAATAAATAATGTGGACTATTGTCATTAACAGTCATCGTTCTGAAAAAAACAATGCCAAACACTAGGAATCCCAGCACAACAAATCTTCTGTATATTAGTCGGGCAGAGACAATGAATGGGTATCTGATCCCGCCTTTTGGCCGCTTGACACAGTTGCTTTCCATTTGGAATCCTCTGTTTTGATAGAAAAAGTGTGTATATATATTCTCCAGGCTGTGTTTTTGTTTGTGATTTACAAGTCCAATCACTGAAATTAGCTTCTACTTGAGCTTTTTGATTCATTCGGTGTATCTTCAACCCAAACAAAACTGGACTCCTCCTCCAACTTTTTCAGTGATGTACAGTTAGCAACATTTCTGCTTCTGCCTTTGCTTCCCCGCAGGTGTCGTATGGATTAAGTAAGATTCGTTCCTTGGAGATTAGACAACGTTATCAGATTTCTATGTAGATGTGCATCAGAGCCATTTTTGCTTTGTTGGGTTCGTAACATCAAATGATAGTTCCTGGGTTGATCTGTGCAGTTTTTCTCACCTTAAAATACTGAGACATGGATGTCGCAAAAGGGTTCTTTGCAAAATTATGGAGTTTGTTGGGCTTCTTGCCTTTCTTTGCCCTTCTGTTAGTAATTGGGATCATCAAAGGTAATTAGCCCGCCTACTTGATTACTTGGTGTTCCATCATTGACCTTATTGATGCTCTAGTGTGTACTGCCACTGGAACAGACCCATCTAACCTGGATCTGATACGCACCTCGAGCTTTCTCAAACTTGTGAAGTCTGGGTTGCATATCTCCAGTCCCAATATTTGATATGCCAACAACCTCGGTTTCACAACCTCAAGGTGTACATCAAACTGTGGTTTGGCTGGTCTGTGTTAGGCTCTAATCAATGCACCCAACGCACTGAGTTAGATTCAATGCACCACTACACGGACACACAGAGATACACACAATTGATGGATCACCCCTCCCCCCGACTTTAGAATGCACCTGGTTTCTCTGAGTGCAACAAGATTTCATCCCATGGGTTCTTTTGTATCTTATAAATCTTATAATGCAGTAATAGTTTCATCAAGTAATTATGAATCTTGATTATTTGATGAACAATGTTAATTCAGCAGTAGATTAAGGATTTTAATGCCAGTGCGATATTCCTGCAGCAATCATTTTCAGTCCAGTGGTACTCCTTATCATTGCAATTGGAAACTCAGCAGTTGTTGTGGGATTGTGGCCTATACACTTGATCTGGACCTCCTACTGTATTGCCAAGTACATATTGAAATCATATTCATTAATTCATTCTACATTGCTAAATATATGCGCTGTTTAGTACATGTTTGCAATTTTAGGTATCCCCAACCATGAAGTAACTCTTACTTTAACTTCTTTTAACACAGAGCCAAGCAACTGGGGCTGGCGTTAAAAGTTATTTTGCTTCTAGCCCTACCAGTGCCACTGATTCTGTGGATTGGACTGGGTATTATTGGAAGCATTTTTGTTGGCATAAGCTATGGGATCTTAGCACCATTGATGGCAACATTCGAAGCCAATGGAGAAGGAAGAAAGAATGAATTCAAACACTGTTTTATTGTATGTTCTATCCTTGCATTCGCACTTTACAAGCAAAGTCCAATTTTAAGATGGAATCACTTTGATTACAGTTTTGCAATTTGCTTTGGAGTAAAATCTTGATTGCTTAGTTACAAAATTAGATAATATTTTAGTCAGCTACAGATGCTTCTGAGCTTAACAAAAGGATACACCTTGACACTTGTCCAATGAGAGATAATAACATGTTTTTTGTTATTGATGCTATTTTATATGTATTTACTCTAGTTCAGGGGTTAACTTGCTTTTGTCATGCCAGAGGGGGACATGGAGCACAATTCTAGGAAGCTGTACAGTGGTGCGAGACTTTAAGGATGTGTGCTTCTATTCTTATTTTTCTGCTATGACAGACATTGACAACCTTCCACCAAAAAGCGGCAGGCCTTTAGATATTAAGTATAGCACTAATTTACAATTTTACTTCCCTAAAATTTCTGTAATATTTATTATTTTTCTTTTCACTGTGATATAGATTTGAGACTGATTCAGAGCAATGATATGTGATTTTTCCTGGTTGTTTATTATTATTTTCTTGTCCATAACCTGTATATTAGTTGGTAGGAGATTAACGGAAAAGAAACGAGTTAATATCTTTCTCATTCTTATACATCACGATGATTTTAAAACTTCAGATGTTTACTTTTCGTTCAGATAACATCTTACATTCCAAAAACTACTGTTTCACAGGATTGATTACTTTTCATCACTTTATGCAAGAGATCTGTCACTTTTACAGACAAGGCAATCAAAACTATCCCCTGGTCTAACCTGCAATAAACAGTTCTATATTTTCATTGTTACTCCTTACTCTAGCGATAAAAGTACCTTGTAGACAACAGTCTCAACAGAAGACCTCTAGAAAAGCTCTGTAAATTTTTCTATAAAACCTGTTTTCCAGCTCTACAGATGACAGAATTGCCTCTGAAGTTCAGCAACATGGTAAGCCTGTCGAGGAGGAACTCTCTTCAGGGAATGTGAGTGCAGCAGACAAATCATGATACCAGAAGCTGAAACCAAAAAAGATGCGATTAGTGCTCTCTAAGAAGGAGACTTACCTTCATTGCTCAAAACTTGCTTTCTGTTTCCGCCCTGAGTGAACCATGGTCAAGGTCTTCCATGCATGGGCATTCAAGGCCTTTCAGAGCTGGGAGAAGGCATGGCCTTGAGATGGCAGAGGAACAAGAAATTGCAAGGCAAAAGAAGCAATACTACCTCGAACAGCTGGCCATTAAACACAAGGAGAAGGTTTTGGATGAACAGTGGTGTAGTAGTCAAGAAGGAAAACATTATCTATAGTGGCAAACGAATCAGAGATGTCACAATGGTTTTAAAGATCCTGCCCGACCACCAACTCTTTTCCAACTCTTTGCCATGAAGCGCATTCAGTTCCTTGGTTCCATTGTTGATACAAATAACTCTACTGTAGCAAGACAACAAGTTCAAGAAAAAAAAATTCCACTGTGGAAGTATGTAACATGAAACAAGGGCAACGCTTGTTGGGGGAGGAAATGTTGTTTTGACATGTAATCCCTGCCATGTTGAATTCAAGAGCATCTACTACTCAGTTAAGGGCCATTTGTTAGGCCTTAAGTGTGGACTTGGAGCATGCAAATCGATGAATGCTACCTAATGAAAAATTAGGACAAGGGACGATGCTATTGGCGTGGGGAAGGTGGCAGTAGCAAGTAGGACACAAAAAGATGAGGATTCTCTTCCATTTTTGAGGAAGCCATCCAGCAAAATTGGGAGTGGGACTGCAATTCAACCAACAAGAAAGAGGCTAGCTCCCATTGGCGGTCCAATGGAAAAGATCTTTCAACAAGAGTGGTGAGAGGAGGTTGTTCTTACCATTGGGTTCTTTTTCCATCTCAACTTCATTTCATTTAATGTTGCACAATCTCATTTTTTTTCTGAGATGTGTCAAGGTCTACTTAAACGGGCTTAAATCGGGAATGTGCCTCCTGTTACCACACAATCTAGCACCTTCGTGCAAAGCTTTCACAAGGTGCCAAGACCAGTGGAACATCGGAAGATGTCACCACTGTCACCTAGGCAACAAATTCCCTCTTTTTAGTGAAGGATTGAATCCAACACAAGGGAGGCTTCCCTGGTAGGGCTTAGGACTCCTAAGGCAAGACACAATCAAGCCTAAGGCCTCCTAAGTATCTACCCAAATACCACCAAAGAGATATGTCAAATAGATTAGGGTTTAGGTGGCTAATACAAGTCAA
The DNA here is from genome assembly GCA_010110895.2 of Picea sitchensis. Taxonomy (NCBI): domain Eukaryota; kingdom Viridiplantae; phylum Streptophyta; class Pinopsida; order Pinales; family Pinaceae; genus Picea; species Picea sitchensis. The sequence continues at coordinate 15,641 of SNQJ01S0015468.1, read as the reverse complement.
TTCCAGATTTGGCTTGAGGTACTCTAGGGAAACTCTAGAAGGTTTGCCATTTGCCAAGTCAATATTTGATGCAAGGTAATCCCCAAACACTAGAAATCAAGAAAAGACTAAGGGCTGTTGTAAAACTTGTACAAAAGAAAATAAATTACAGCATCAAGTCATAACAGTGGCAATAATTCTAGCTATTGAACAAGAAATAAGACGATTAAAAATGGGGCTAAAATGATGGATTAAACTAGGGTTTTAGATAACTAACAAAATCTGAAAGTATAAATAAATATAACAGCCAAGAAACCCTAGACGTCCAGCCCTAATTGGGCTGAAATAAAAATCAGCAAGACAATTTTAGGGTCTAAAGATGATTTCCAAGTGAAATATTAAATATATGCACAAATACCAAAACGTCTAGCCTTTCTATGGCTGAAAATGAATGTATTGCTGTTAGAAAACCTTAGTTTTACCCTAAAACATAAAAATAGAGAGAATAAATTTTATGATTGACTAAAGGGAGAAGAATAGTGCCTACTATAATTTGTTTTGGGCATATGGGGTCAATTAAGGACTCCCTTGAAGAGATGTAAGTGAATTCTAGGGTGATATCTAAGGTTGTCCACTACAAACCATAGAATATCCTCCTAGCACCTTCCTAAAAATCCTAGATGGTTCAAGCAAAAGTATTCCACTAGTAACCTTCCAAAAGCTTTGAAAAGAAGGGTTTGTTCAAAAGAAACCAAGAGAATGCACCACCATCACTAGAGAAGTACAATTACACTTACATCCATTCATAAACAAAACCAAAAGATAAAGTGAGGTCACTTACTCAAGAAATCTTTCATCCATCAAAACCCCAACAATGAACATCCATGAAGAAGTAAAGCCATCCGCACGACATCATCCTCAAGAAGTTTCTCTAACTAACCATCTATAGCAATTTTAGAAAAGAGATAAGAATAATAGTCAAGTAGTGATAATTCTTCATAAGTAGTACCCTTCTCATCCATTAAAATCCCTAAAAACATAAAATAATTCCTTTATCTCTCACAAACCCTAGAGATAAGGCCAAAAGACATAAAATATCCATGATAGAAGAATGGGTAGGTCACTAAGACCCCCAATGATGCCTGCAAGATAAAGTAAAAATGCTCTAATGCCAAATCATCCATCATAAATGTGTGCTCAACCTCACACGTGTGTCCTCATAAAATGGATGGCTCACTCGAAAGTGAAGTGTAGGGGCTCCAAAAGTGAAACATTGCCTCTAAAGGTTACTATTATCCCCACTTTTAGGGATAACTAGGAGATTATGTCTTGAGGCATGCAAGTCCTAGACATGGAGTACTGAGAGCCAGATTGACTTAGGCATGGCCCTGGAGGGCCCATGTTTTCTCCCTTTCAGCGCCTCTACTTTGCCAACAGCAGCAACATCCATCACCATCGGCTTGGTCTTGTGTCAGAGACAGTTCTTGCTCCATGAGGTAATGAGTCCGGGTATCATGGTATGTGTCACTCTGATCCTCAAAACCTTTGAATATGTGCATTTAATTCCTTTTGTTTCTAACGAATGCTTGGATCTTATACTTGCCCACTTGACCATGTCTGGGGGGAATGACAGGATGCCCTAGTAAGCCTATGTCTGTAGGTTTTGGTTTGCCACTGGGGGGATTTCTGAAAAGCAATCATTTGCTCTTGTCATATCACCACTTTTTCATCTTGCTTCCCGCTCATCTTTCCCATTACACTTGTCCGAGCATTGGGTTGACCAATCATTTGAGGATTGCACCTTACCTCGTGGGAAGAAGGGGCTAAAGGCCCAGAAGGTAAAAGCAAGCTGGCAAAAGATAAAAACCTAAAAATAAAACCTCGAGATGCTTCGCCCAGGGATCCCCGGGAAAGTAGTAAAAGGCTTCTTAGCAAAAAACAAGGGGGACCCATAAAAATAATAAAACAAGACTTAGTCAGAGGATAGGGGGTCTCATCACAAGCCAACCTATTAGGTCCATGGGTACCTAGCAGTATGACACTACTAGCAGCTGGTTACCACGCCAGGGTAGTGACTCTTGGTTGCATGGCCAAGGGAAAGGGGGTCTCATCACGAGCCAACCTTCTCATTTCTGTGAAAGTACTTGTGGTTAACGTTGTCACCACTGGTCACCACGCCAGGGAAATGTCCCCTGATTAACTTCTTGAAGAAAACGCAATAAGAATAAAGAATAAAAGGCATGAATGGGCTTGGAAACAACTGCATCCAGGACAGGTGCAACTCACCTTCTACAAAGGCACCCACAGGTAAAGCTTTGCATTCCCCTGCTTTCACTGCACCCATTGTCAGGACATCCCTTATCCACATCACCCACTTACATGGCTTAGATGAAGTCTTTTCCGGAAACTTTCCTTTTCCAGTGGACACTAGCCCAATAGGACGCCCTGTCACTTTCCCCAAACTTGTATTGCAGGCTTGTATAATGTCTTTGAGCTTTTAACTGAGGTAATAGGGGTTTTATGCACATGTTTAATAATATTGATGATGAGATGTGATTGACATTGATATGATCCCTATGACTTATGAGCCCATGGAGGGCGTAGCTGTTGATGTGCAGGATCATGCTCGACGGACAGGTACCAATGGACAGGTACACATGGGGAGATGATCAGTTCAGACCTCCATGGGGCTGAAGAGCCCCCCAGATGGATACTGAGACCCCAACAGGGGGCACAAACAGGATAGAGGGGTTTGCACCAGAGAGAAGAAGAACGTCTTGCAGAGGCACCTTGGCAGAGCTTGACCTAGGGGGATTGTCCCTTTTTCAGTGGAACGTTGGCCTTTGAAGGCCTAGGACGTCACCAGGAGGTTCATGACGTCATCATGAGCATGTTGGCAGATGGACAGGGAAGTTTGGCACGTGTGGCATCTTGGAGAAGCCCAAAGAGGGCTAACGTCTTGCTTCTGGAGGTTGCATTTTCCCTAAAAGGGGCTAACGTCACCCTAGAAAGGGGATGACGTCTCACCTTTTGCTTGATTAGGGTTTCATTTAAACATTTAATGTAAAACATTATGATTTTAGTATTTTGGCCTTGTCGGCCTTTTTCATGACCTAAAAAGTAAAATTAGGTGATGGTACTGTATAATTTGAGGGTTTTTACCTTCGTTTTTTCATCATCTTTGACTCACTCATTAGTGAGGTCTGAAATTTGCACCACTCTTGGATTTCTTGGCTGAAATTGGGAGGCACACTTGTTGAAGGAAGACATTTTTTGACTTATATTGGCATTTTTGGCATTTCTCTTGGTGGAAGGTGTTGAAATATAACAAGGGATGTCCTCATTCATGTTTTTGTGTTTTGTCATGGGGAGGACATAAAGTCATAGTTCCTAGACATGTTTTATTTGTAAAGTGACTTTTTAAATAAAGTGCTTTTATAAAGTGAATGTACTTTATAACTTATAGTGTTTTTAAGTTGTGGGACCCAATAAGTATTTAATGAGCATTTATTACTTATTTTGTAATTAATGAGGAGCATTAAATATGAGCCCTCGGATTAGACTTACGATAGCCATTAGATTGAGTTGGTTATGTAAGTTAGGGTTTCTTGGGAAAAGAGAAAAGTACATATACATGCTTAGGGATGTGAGAAGAACACACCGGAGAAGACGAGAGGAGTTGAGAGATTGCTTGAGAGAGGAAAGTGAAC
>SNQJ01S0015467.1:82181-100934 GCA_010110895.2 Picea sitchensis | reverse complement strand
CAATCATTCGATTACTCATATCCTATACCAGTTGTAACATAGTTGACATGTCAGTTTGTTTGACACAATCTTCGAGAGGAATCCCTATTCTTTCCAATAGCTCCTCAAACTCTAAATACATATGTAATGCAGATCCCATATTGTTAGAATTTGTATCCTCTAACCTATGATGATAGGGATAAGGTAATGTGTTATAATAATGCATTAATGCAGCTTGTTTGTGTGTCCTAATGATTTCTAGAATTTGATTGTATAATTTGGTGAAACGTAAGTTAAAAGATTTGATTATTTCACCTTTATTTTAGACAATATTATTGTAATCTTTCAATAAATTTGTTGGACTTTGAGGTTGTTCATATGTTGATTTTAATTGATACGATAATTCAACCCAAGTTGTAAATATATTAGGAGGTAATTTAAAGAAGTCAGCCACAACCTTTCCTTCCAAAGAGTTGACAAAACGTCTCATACATGCATCATTTTCATTTGTTCCAATATTATGACACACATTTGAAAAAGAAAATAAATGCTCATTAACTCAAATGGTTCCATTACTAGAAAATTTAGGCAAATAATATTTGAACTTTGGAAGATGTGTAGTGGCTAGAGCCAAATCTAAAGGAGAGGACACATCCTACGAAGTAGTGTTCACATCCTCTTCAAATTGAAATAAACCATAATTTTTTATAACTTCTTTAGTGGGATTTGTGGTTGATTGGATAGGATTATAGTGGCTATACATGCTTCTAATTAAAGAAGAAGCCGAATTTTTTGATGAAGTAGATCTGCTAATACTACCAGAACCACCGAAATAATTCATTGTAGGTTTACTGGTAGGAAAATATATTGAAATACTTGATACCTCAGTGTCAGTATCTAATAAATATCTTCTAATCCTTGGATAAAGATTATTTAGAATTTATTTTCTCCTTCCTATTTCAAATAAAGGGTCGACGAACAAGATTCGGTGGTCCTAAGACAACACTTTATTGAGGAGGTCGATTTTGAACCTGCCTTTGAAGGGCTTCTCTTTGTTCTTGGATCTCAATATCATGAGCAGTAATCTCCCAAGAAAGTTCAAGTTTTTCACGAGTGCATGCAGTTTCTAGGATAAAATCAAATAGCCATGATGCAATACTTCTTTGGTCAAGAAACCTCAAGTTTGGTTTCCGTGGGGTAGGAAAAGTCATTAATCAAAATAATATAAAGAATAAGAACTAGAGAGTAAAAAGACTCTCCCCAATATCGTCACCAATTAAATTTTGATGGTAGGAATGTTTATATCCTCGCTCAAGCATTTTTTAATCTCACTAGGATAAGTGAGATAGGTGGGATTATAACCCTAAGATTATAGCCTGTCACAAATCTCAATCAGACCTCAAGAAATAATTTCTTGAATTTAATTTTATTTCAAGAAATAAAATCTATATGCTTTGATGTAATTTTCTTTTTAAATAGAAAAAATGATTGCAAATGAAATTTATAAACACGTGAATAAGTAAATGCAAGATAACATAAATATGAAAATTCAAGGCACAACAAGTCTCATAAATGAGAATAAATCAACAAATGATTTTATTGATATCATTCTAAGTTACAACAAAGTTTCTCTTTACAAACCCCTACGAGGGTTTGAATTGGAATTAGACTTAGAATTTTAATATGTAATTTGACTCATACATAGACAACTAGTGTCTCAAAGAAGAAGAATAAGATTAAAAATAAAAATGGAGCAATCCAAGCTATGAGTGCATCATAGTCTTGACTTTACAAAACTAGCATTAATCAACACTGAAACTAAATTCAGAACTTATAATTAAGACTAAACAAACTTTCAAGATGAATGAATGACCTTTGGAGCATGTCAATAATCAATGGTTCCCAATCCTTTCTTTCGCCACCTTTAGAATAGCCATGCTATCAACAAGATAAATTAGCTTTGAATAAACTCAGAAATGAATGAATAAATAGATATTCTCACTTGAGACAAGAACAAACCTTATCAAAATTATTTATCTCTATTTTCTCATGTCCTTGTTTTGTCCTTTCTCTCCTCATTTTATGTCTGGAAAAAGTAGTTTAAGTGGTTCAGCTACCTTTTATTATAAAGTAAAATAACTTTAGTTAAGAGAGAACAAATTTATTTTAAAATAAGGGTTAATAATAAATAACAATTAATAGGGGGTCCCCATATGTCTATTATTCCTTTTATTTTCAACATTCCCCTTGTAAATCTATATTTTAATCAAATATCATGCATATATCAACATCAAAAATATATATAAAAAAGAAACCAATATGAATATGCCACATCATCAAATACTTTTATCTCCCAAAAATATCATAATGACATGATATAAACTTGTTTTAAAATAATATCATGTCTATTTTCCCAAAAATATGCCTCTAATGTCAATGTGGGAATGCCATCAAAAAAATAAAATCAAAAATAATATTTTGTGTTTGAAGTAGCCTCCCTTTGTATAATTCTCTCTTAAAGAGAAACCATGTGCTTAAGTAAGTTTGTATCAACATACTTCTTTTCTTCTACTCTTGATATTTCAGGGTGCATTCCATTAAAATTCATTTTTATTTCATTACCTTCAGTCTCGACAGAGGATAGTCTTGATTTTATGGAGGAGGTCTTAAATGAGTCAGAGATTATGGAGATTGCAAGTTGTTTTTCTTTATCCAACTGAGGTTCAAGGGTAAATGCTTTATAATTTCTGGGAACTTGGAAAAAATGTGCCATGGAGGCTGCAAAAGAAACATGAGGCATATGATGCATAGGAGGAGGTGGTGGCAATGGGACACTAGGCCATTGAACTATGCTGAAAGCAAGATTTGCAAGAATTTTCTCCCATCCATCATTGACAGGTTGCATAGCAGGTGGCTCAGGAAAATCAACTATGCTCGGGTGAGGTTGCAGAGTAGGAACAATAGGTGCTTGAGGTGGATGCAAAGCAGGATGACCAACAAGGTTCAAATAACCAGTTTTCACCAACTAGTTGAAATCCTATGAATTGGCATCAAAGTGGATAAAAAATCTCATTCTTTTGTTTCTTCGTTGCTACCAAAAAATATTTGGTGCTCTTCCTCTCTGACCTTTGTTTCCCATATTTCCAATGCGATTATTGCCATGACTGAAAAAACTCATCTATATGCATCAATAATTAAATTATTGAATATACAAGACATATATATTAAACATCAAATATTATTTTTCTTTCAAATGATTTAGCAATGGATCTGAAAAGATCAAACGATCAAGCATGCCAAGGGATAATGAAACGAAATGAGGGAAAATAGGGAAGAAAAAACATAATTTGACAAACAACCCTCTTTTTACTTGTTGTTCCAAATATCTTAACTATATATTCTTTACTAAACAATCATTAATTTCTTTGAACATGGGCAATGAATGAAAATAAAATAATAAATGATAAGGGATTTATAATTTGCGAAAAATGTTATAAGATGATGGGAATGCATGATAAATCTCATGTTCACAATCCATTTACAATTAATAGCTTATTTTCATAACTTATATCATTTCCCATCTGAGTACATTTCATAACATAACACTTATAAGCTATTTTCCACAATATTCAAATATGCCAAAAATATCCCTCTTATTCTCATAATTCTTCCAAATAATTATAAAAAAAAAATTGTTCATATATCTTATTTTGATTAGAACCAATATCAATGTAATATAAATCAATCTACTAGTAAATATATTCTTTAAAGTTTTATATTTACATAAACACGCGGAGTAATTCCATGAAATTCAACGAAATATCTTTCGGGAAATTTAGGAATAATTTCTAGAAAGTGATATATGATGTGGGGATAATGCCCCATCCATATATGAAATAAACTATTCATTCATATTTTAATCCTATGCTACACAAGCAAGGTATCTTTGTATTCAACCACTCAAACCTATATCATACTATCTAGATGTCAAACTAGTAATGATATTTTGAGTTGTTTACAAAACTGGTGTTAGATTCAAAACTATAGGATGGATTCAGTAATTAAATATTGAATACTATGAAATGACTTTTATTTCTAGCCAAACACTTTTTTTGTTGAGTTACCAAGAGTTCAAACCAAATGACGAGTGTAAAATCACATGAATATCTGAACTGAACCAACAATTCATTGATATCATACCATCACGGATTTAAATTAAAGAGACATAGGGTACTTGGGTGGGATCAAATGATGTAACCAACAAGAGAAAAAATGGGCACGTATTCATATCAAAGAAATAGGGACGTTTCCAACACAAGTTGACTACAACTGGCTATAAACCCAATAAAAAGTTGAGCCATAATTATGATATAACCATCAACTTCAAATCCAAAAACTTTCCATAGATATGGCCACATATATGGTTCTTTTCAAGTCATATGTAACAAGTTCCTTTATTATAAAATCAGGGTTCAAATATTATATAACCAAGTAGTTAACCAACATATATTCAATATGTATTGAAAACAATACTCATAATCTAGGTTCAAACCCGCATAAGATTAGCAAATAATATGTGTTGACACATGATCATTTTGGTTGCATAAGTAATGTAAGAGCGAACATCTTGTAAATGATTTAAAAACTAACCATCCATAATATGGGCACGTGTTTGAAACCCAACTTAGACTTGGCATACAAAAAACCATTTTGGACGAGTATTCTTGACAAAGGGTAGTCTTGATTTTATGGAGGAGGCCTTAGATGAGTCAAAGCTTAAGGAGATTACAAGTTGTTTTCCTTTATCCAACTGAGATTCAAGGGGAAATGATTTATATTTTCTGAGAACTTAGACAAAAATTCCATCGTCGTTGTATAAGAAACATGAGGCATAGGATGGATAGGAGGAGGTGGTGGCAATGGGACATTAGGCCATCAAACTATGCCAAAAGGAGGATTTGTAGGAATGTTCTCCTAGCTAGCATTGGTAGGTTACATAGGAGGTGGCTCAGGAAAATAATCTATGCTCGGGTGAGGTTGCAGAGGAGAAGCAATAGGTGCTTGAGGTGGATGCAAAGCATGATGTCCGACAAGGTTCAAATAGTCATTTTTCACCAACTGGTTGAATTCCTATGAATTGGCATCCAAGTGGATTGATAATATCATTCTTTTGTTTCTTCCTTGCTACCCAAAAATATTAGGCACTCTTCCTCTTCAACCCCAGTTTCCCTCGTTTCCACTGCGATTACTGCCATGGCTGAAAAACTCATCTATATGCATCAATAATTAAATTAGTAAATATACAAGACACAATATATTAAACATCGAATACTATTTTTCTTTCAAATGATTTAGCAATTGCTCTGAAAATACCAAGCAATCAAGCATGCCAAAGGATAATAAAAGGGAATGAGGGAAAATAAGGAATACGAACCATAATCTGAAAAGCAACCCTCTCTTTACTTGTTGTTCCAAATATCTGAACTATACATTCTTTACCAAATAGTCATTAATTTCTTTGAACATGGGCAATGAATGAAAATGGAATAAGAAATGATAAGGGATATATAATTTGCGACAAATGTTATAAGATGACAAGAGTGCATGATAAATCTCATGTTCATAATCCATTTACAATTAATTAATTCGTTTCTTAACTTATATTATTTCCCATCTCAGTGAAGTTCATAACATAACACTTATAAGCCATTTTCCACAATATTCATGTATGCCGAAAACATCCCTCTTATTCTCATAATTATTCCAAATAAAAAACAAACTTCTAATATATATTTTTTTTTACTAGAACCAATATCAATGTGATATAAATGAATCTGCTATTATATTTCTTTTTTAAAGTTTTATATTTACATAAACAGTAAGAGTAATTCCATGAAATTTAAATGAAATATGTTTCGAGAAATTTAAGAATAATTTCTGGAAAGTGATATATGATGTGGAGATAATGCCTTGTCCATATAAGAAATAAACTCTTCATTCATATTTTAATCCTCTGCTACACATGCAATGTATCTTTGTATTCAACTGCTCAAACTTATATCATACTATATGGATGTCAAACTAGTAATGATCTTTCAGAACTATTTGCAAAAATGGTGTCAGATTCAGAACTATAGGATGGATTTAGTAATTAAATATTGAATAAGACGACACTTTTTCTGTCGAGTTACCAAGAGTTTAAACCAAATTATGAGTGTAAAATCACGTGAATATCTGAACTGAATCAACAATGCATTGATATCATACCATCACAAATTTAAATTAAAGAGACATAGGGTACTCGGGTGGGATCAAATAATGTAACTAGAAAATGAAATGATGGACATGTAGTCATATCAAAGAACTGGGGACATGCCCAACATGATCTGATTACAACTGGCTATAAACCCAATAAAAATCTGAGCCATAATTATGATATAACCATCAAATTCAAATCCAAAACATTTGCCATAGATATGGCCACATCTATGGTTCCTTTTGATTCATACGTAACAATTTCCTTTCTTATAAAATCAGGGTTCAAATATTATATAACCAAGCATTTAACCAACATATATTCATTATGTATTGGAAACAATACTCATAACCTAGGTTTGAACCCACATAAGCTTAGCAAATAATATGCATTGACACATAATATTGATGGTTGTGTAAGTAATGCAAGAGAAAACATCTTGTAAACAATTTAAAAACTAACCATCCATAATATGGGCATGGGTTCGCAACCCAACTTAGACATGGCATACATAGAACCATTTTGTTGCTGGCTAGATAAGTTCCCAACAATGGGCAACCGAAAGCAAATTTTCATTTAAAAAGTGGCCAAGAATTTGGCACATATAAAAAATGGGTTCAACCCATGAAAATTCTATGAATATTTCTTATGTTGAGTGTATTATCCATAAGGATTGTACAAGAATTCGAACCCAGGTCACAACTCATAAACCTTTACCAAAAGGTGGGTTCATTTCACTTTGAGAATTGTTGCTGGCAAACCTCTAGATAAATGAAAAATGAAAAAAAATTAATGGAGAGAGGAATAAATTTAGGAGAGGGTAAAACCATTTCCTTTTCTTTTTCAAACAGAAACCCTAGAACAATATTTCCATTCAAGAGTGAAAATCAAGGAGAAAGAGCCGCACACTCAATACTAGTCAAGAAATGGAGCCATTACTAACGCATTGCTTTGCAAAATACATGCAAGAGATGTTCAATAGACTGGTGAGAACATACCTTGCCTTGAAGATTTTTTTATATCTATGTTGGATTGAGACGATTGCTTCAACTACCAGGAGCAGGGTTTCCAAGCCAATCTCGAGCTTTCTTTCTCCACAATATCAACAAAACAAAATGACCAAAACCCAAGGCAAAGTGAGATGGTAAAATACAAAACAGTGGGAGTCAATTCCCACGTCCTTTATAATTTAATGCATGGCCAGCCCATCACATTTACCTTCACAAACCATACACCATATGTGCATTCCAAATCAACAATGGAACAATGAAACCATAAAACTCATGTCATGATAATATTATAATTACTAAGTTGCATCACTATCAACTCACATAACCATGTGTTATATCAACCTCAAGTGCCATTTTACAATTACCATCAATCTTGTCATTTCACTATTATATGTTATCAAATCGACACATATACTCATATGAATAGGCCAAGGCTTATATATTTGTGCAAATTCAATGATATATAATATGCCATTCAATTATATGTCATTTAACATATATCATGTGTTATGTTAAACCCAAGGTTTATACCATTTTCCAACACATTATCACCATGCCAACCTTATATGTATGAAAAACTAAACTTTACACGATTTGCATTGACATGTATAGTTTGTATTTATTTTCCCTATAAAAAAATGACCTATATGTATATACCAAACTCAAAGAAAAACCATGTAAGCAATATAAACTCAAATTTGCAACTCTTATGCTTTGAAATTGTTTTCACCGTGCATGTAATTATAGGAATAGAGACAACCTTTTGCAAATCCATTTGATGAGTATCATATTATTGTCACCATACCAATAAGAAATAAATAGAGTTACCACCCTCTGACGCCTTTTGCAAAACTGCCATTTACCATATTCAAATGCAAGCAAGTATTTGACACCATCTAGACATGTGTGATGATAAACATTAAAACTTGAATCAATATACCATAATTTTGAAACATCATAACTGATATGAAGATAAAACAACCCGAGGTAAATGTTATGTCGAAAATAATCACCCATATGTTTTCTTCTAGGGTACCCCACTCATTATTATTATTAAAATAAATGTATATATATTCCTTGCAATAATTTACATGTTAGATTAGTAGGTGACGAATTTTTTGAGTCAACAATAGGGAATTCTGATCTAGGAGGGTTTCAAAACTCAAAAATAATCTCGAGAAGGCTTCCCCTTAGGGAAAAATATCATGGTTCCAATACAATCCGAACAAGGTTGGAATGAGCCTACCTGGTTGCTATCATGATGTTGATGGACATAAGGATATGATGACTATTATGCAGATGCCCAATAGGTGGTAGTAGGATAAGGTACACTATTTTTTTTAAATCTATTTAGCCCTACTATACCTTTGATTCATAATGGAGGCACGAACCAAAATGAATCTAACACCCTGATTTGAACTAAGATCAAGTGACTTGAAATTGATGCTCGATATTCTTATAGTGTCTGATAAGTCACTATGTGCTCAAATGAACCTTTGAAATAACCCACAGATACTCTTAAAAGGGAAAGGGCCATAGTAACTATGACTCCTACCATTGATTTTGACTAGAACCAGAACTTAATGGATTGCTAAGACCAACCCTCGTGATAGATCGAGAAGATATTAAAATGATAAACATCATGTTGCTTTACACATGCCTTCAATTTTTTTATGTATGAGATCTCTAGGGTTGCTTTACACATGCCTTCAATTTTTTTATGTATGAGATCTCTAGGGAGAACATTTATCCACAACTAACTACATCATCTAATTGCATTTTTTTTACTAATTGTACTAACAGATGGACCTAAGTATCCATAAAACTAGTAGGAAACACTTTTTCAATAAATATAAATAATTTCTACTATTTCATTGTGCCATCTAGAGATGTTCGTGACATGTATTTATTTGGATATGATCCAACTAAAGTCAATATGTATTTAGTTAATTACTATTTAGTAATTTCATATAAAAATTGATATAATCCTAGATATTTTAACATATATACTCAATAGAAATAAATTTATGGTCTAGGTAGAAAATATGAGAAAACAACCTTACAAATGCAGATAATGTTTCGATGGGATGACACAGATATCATGTGAGACTAGTGCATCCATGCATAACTATTGGATAACTATGTTGAACTTGTGTATCCTCAAATCAATTATAATATGGTCATGATATTACAAGGGGAACCCAATTAAGAATTCTAGCCTAATTTATATCAAAACCACATTAGTAATATGTATCTTTAACAAATTATGGTGATCACGTGTCTTGAGACCCATCAACTGACCATTCGTAAAAAATGTTTTTCTTGTTGAAGAACTATATCCTATTGGTGTTTTCATTGTATGAATCACATTCTACACAAGATCTAAGTCATCCTTAAACAATATCCATAGCGCATCAGGACAATTATTTTTTCCATCCATTAGTTGTTTCTTTTTCTCATAGTTCTTTCTTCATCTTTTCTAGAACCAATTCTCTTCTAGATGTATTTGTATCTTTCTCAGTGGAAGAAATATGTTTCCAAAGAGAATCTGACACATTCTTGAACACATGTATCGATCTAATAAATGCAAGTCACTTTAAGTTCTTTCAATATGAGAGATTGTAGAATTTGGAGGGCTTGCTCATGCATTTTGACATGTGATCAAGATGAAATTTGAATTCATCTATATCATCATCAATATTAGGAAAGTCTCCATTAAACATATCCTCCCACACTAGCTCAATGAAAGATTTAATCTTATTTGAACAATATGTTGGTGTTGTGCTAAGAGGAGGGGGTCAAACTTGATCTGTTCATTACAATCTCTCTTCATTTAGAGAAAATGATGGTCTGGTGGTAAAAACAACATGTGTCCTTCATTGACACACTTATGAAAATCTTTAGAATACCTTGAAAAAATTTCCACACCACATCATGGACAAGAAAATAATCCTTTTGTCCTTAGTCCTAAACCACAAAAGTAAGAAAATAGACACGATGCATCAATTGTTGATGAACTCCATTGACTTAAATTTAGTAAAATGTTTTACACTATTAACCAAAAGAAAGCTTATACTCGAGCATATTCTTTTCCAAGTAGTCTGATTGTGCAATAAATCATACCATACATTGTAAATGACCTTTCATGTATGGATCTTGAAATATCATACATTTGAATCCCATTCTATATAAACTACATCTCTTCTATCAATGATTCCAAATAAATCTCCATGTCTTTAAGGTGATGAATTCTAAACACAACAAGAGAGACAACATCAAATGTTTGTTCCACATAAACATCTATGAGGGATGTTATAATTTATTAGGAGAATGGGCCAAACTTTGAATTTAGTTACCAACCTGGACAGGAGAACTCAGATCCTAAATACCCTATATTTTATAAAGTTAAAAAAAAAATTAACCCCTAAAAAAAAAAGTGTGCTCTTAGAATCACCTTTTTTTTTTTGAGGTTAGAATTGCAACACTTCTCCACCATGACCTTAAATCCCTATAAAGTTGTTAAAAAAAGCCTTAAAATTGACCCTCAATCAAAAAAGTGGTGCTTCTAGCATCACTCCTTTTTATTCAAAGTCAAAATTACAACATGTTTGAACAGGTCTTGATAATTGGTACCATTCCAAACAAAAACTTTAAAATTGACTATTCAAATGAATACTAGTGCTAGTAAAAAAACCCACCCTTTTTGGGGGGGTTGAAATCGTGTTCTTGATGTACTTGGTACGTTATGTAACCTAAACCTTAAATCACCCTCCTGAATCAAACACCATTTTTTTTTGTCTCGAGCCTAAAATTGTGACATTTTTGAAATCATGGCCTAAAAGATCCAACACATTTGTAAAATAAAACTACAAAAAGGAAAAAAGAAAATGTATAGAGAAAAAACCCTCAAACAACGGTGAACACATATATATAATAATAACATTTTTTAGTTTTTAAAAGTAACTTATTCTTAATTCTAGCTTATTTATTTTTAGTTTGTTGTTTTTAAAGATATATATAGAGAGAGAGAGAGGCTCCTTCCCTCCCCTCTTGTCAGAACCTAAGGGAGGGAAGGGTCCCTCCTCCCATTGGCACCTAAAGGGCCACCCATGGGGGGTAATTATGGGAATCGCCTCCCCCACTCCATCACCACATTTCCACTTTGAAATTCTCATGAAATGGGGTGGGTAGAGTAGGACGGAGGGTGATTCCTAATCTGTCCTTTCCTCCCCCACCCATGAAATTGGGGTGGGATCTTTGTACGATCATTTAGTTTTAAGGTTTCTTTAAATCCCTACTTTAATTTTATTTAATTGAATTTTTTTTTTTTTTTTTTTTTTTTTTTTTTTTTTTTTTTTTTTTTTTTTTATTAAATTTATTTTAATTTCATCTTTGTTTTATTTACATTGTGTTTCTTTGGCTTTTTTATTTGTTTTAAATTTGTTTGTGTGTGTGTGTGTTTTTCCTCCTTGTTTTGGGGTTTTCCCCTCTATTTTTTTTCCTTTCATTAATTTTTTTTTTTATGTTTTTATTTGGAATAGTGCCGGTTTTTTAGGCCATGATTTCAAAATGTTGTCATTTTAAGCATGAAACAAAAAATTTGTTAATTGTAGCACCACATTTTGATTTAAAATATTATGTTAAGGTTTCAATTGGAAACATTACTAGTTGTTAAGGTCATGGTTTCAAACAAGTTGTAATGTTAACCCTAAAAAAGGGGGTGCTACTACTAGCATCACTTTTCATTTCGGGAGTTGATTTTGAATTTTTTATTTGAAATAGTATCAGTTGTCAAGGCTACAATTTCAAACAGTTGTAATTTAAACCCCCCAAAAAAGGGAAGATGTTGGGAGTACCACTTTTCGATTCATGGGTCAATTGTAAGGTGTTTGTTTTGAAACTTTATAGATCATTGTTGCAAAATTTTGCAATTTTAACCCTCGAAAAGAAAAAATGGTGTTACTTAGTAGCACCACTTTTGAAATGGGATAAAAAATAGCCACCAAATGCAACTTCTAAAAAACAAGAACTCCAAAGGGTTCTCATAAAGTTGGTAACTATGCTTGTATACTTTGTAGAGTGGAAAGAGAATGGATTCACTTCATTCGTCATTATGCCAAGTCTTATAAGTTGTAGGTAATGTAATAGTCCAAGTATTTTCTATGTTCTTCATTGCCTTAGATTTTCATGAATGCACAACACGCCTTTTCCACTCCTATATTTTGTATGCCAATCCATATATTCGACTATATATTTACAACAAAACATGCATTGCAATATTAGAATTATATGCAAGTGGCATAATACTTTTTGTGGGACATTTTTCCCTTTGCATCAGAGTGATAGTGACTTGTGTTGCATTTTGGACATGTTGACTCATCTTTGTCACCCTTTGTATAAGATACCATCTTTTGGACATGTATGATACAATTTCTAATGAAAACCCAATTTGGATAACAATTTTCTAGCATCTTTACATATATTAGGAAGCACATTGTCCAATGACAAGAATTTATCCCACAATAAACTCATCCAAACTAACATTAACAACTAACTATTATTAACAAGTTAATATGATGAGATTAAAGAACTCATAATACACACTATATTATAATACACATCACATTTTATACCTTAACAAATATGTAAATCTACTATCTGACCATCCATATGTTGCTTTCAAATTATAAAGCATTAAAACAACAATCAACATAGAGCACTTTGCATTACCAACCACTATAAAAATGGATGTTTGTGCAACATGCATTGAATTCTTTGGTTCAATTCCATGGTTTTCCACACCTTCATCCATATATTTTTCATTATTACCAATGAAAGAAATGTATTCCCTCTCAAAAACATCGTGTAACATTTGGTTAACAATGTGTGTACCACATACGATCTCATCTGCACTATTCATATTCAAATTTCCTGCCCCATGTTGTTCATTTCTATCAATGCCACTTGAACTCTTACTCTCAAACACAATAAGATTAAAAATAAGAAGTGAATATTCTAAAGGACTTGCAATCAAAAACACATTATACTCTTCCCGAGAGACAATTTGCCTATATGTCTATTTCTCTCTCCAAGAAGTAGTAGTGTGATGAAATGGAAGAGGTGTATCAGTAACATTTTCATCATCTCATGTATGATCCTAAAAATACACAATAACGATATTAACATGATTACTTCTATCATCATCATTATAAAAATGGATAACATATGAACACACATACATTGTATTTATAATTCTCAATACAATAGATAAAAATAAATTGAATCCAATAACTAATTTATGAGTTTAAGTCTTTAAATATTCCATCAATACAAATTCTTAAAGTTGAAAATTTATATGATATCATTTTCTTGCCTTCTTCTTCCGTCCCATTGGGACCTCTAAGGGATTAGCACTTGCTTGTCTTTGTTTTTGAATATGTATATGCCTAGAAAAACTATAGACCACTAACAACTCATATCTAATGAACAAATTGTGAATTGCAACTACACAAACATATAATTTTGCAATCCTAGTCATTCAACCTTTCCTTGTCATTAATTGTCTCAATACATATACAATTTGCATGTTTGCATTGTTTTTTTGAGTTGTTAATAAATATTGTAATGTTCACATGTAAGCATGGATGACCATCCACATAATGTGAAAAGGGAATGAACCACAATTAATATATTATTAATAAAGTAACAATCTTCTTAATAATTAAATATGTCACCCATATTTTATCCCTTTAACACACATTTGATCCAAACAATTTCCAGCACATCTATTCAACAATATAGAACCCAAAACATTATACCTCACAAAAGAAGTCCTCAACTTTCATTGATTTTAAGATCTTCAACTAAGATCCAAGGGGGATCTCCACAAATCCAACCATAACGAATGATGGAGAGAAATACTCTTTAAATAGAATGAACTCCATCTCCTTACAATGAAATATAATATTTCATACAAAATCATGTGATACGACAAACACATATAAAATAATGAGAGGTTATGCCATGTGTATCTTCCCAAGTGGTTGACCATGTAAACAATATCCAATGTCCCATCTATATGCATAAATATGCATACAATGAGGCCTGCAAAAGTGGGATTCCCTCCTTGAACTTTGGGGGTTGACCATGTCAAATCATCCATCAAATGATAAAATAATGCCTCTAATGTTGTGCCCTCCAAGAATCCTCCCAAAATAGAATAAACAACCCATGAAGTGATGTGATCCACAAGATAATGACCTAGGAACAAGTGCCAAATGTACATGTAGTTGTTATCATGGAGGAGTGGAATGACGCCAATACGTGTGCATAAGGTAGTTAGGGTGCTACTTTCAAGGCTTGACAAAACTGCCATAAATAGTAATCCATAGACACATGTGCAATAGGTCCACATAAGGGAGTTCTCCAGTAGGAGAGTGAACTATTCAACATGCAACCACCTTCGAATAATATAAAATTATCACGTGCATAGGTTCTCCTTTGAGAAACATGCAATGGGACCACATTGACCAAGTAAGATAATGATAAAATAATATTTGAAGAGGTGTGCCCTAGGGATATGTGCCATTGCAACAACCTTCTTCAATATAATAATAATTATTTCCAAGACAAATCAATAATGACACTCTTCAAGAAAGGCTCTCCACCATTAAATAATATAAAATAATCCAAGAGAGAGGTGCGCTCTAGGGAGATGTGCAAAGTGGTTGTAGCCTCCCCTCAACAAATAATATAATGAACACTAAATAGAGTGCACCCTAGGGAAGTGTGACAATGTTGTTATAAGCACATGGACCAACACATCTCCTCCAAGAAACAATATAGATAACTTTCCATAGGATATGGTGAATTCAAAATAATAATAATATAATTAAAAAATCATGTGTAATCTCATAACCAAGTGACGAAAACCATGGGTGCCCATGTGTACCAACCCAGAAAACTATGCCGAAGGGTCTCCATGCCTCCAAAGATGTGAAAAGAATCCAAAATAAGGGGAATGCTCCACTCTCAAATAAATAGCCAACCAAAGGATGACACCTCATCATAAGATAGCCATTATCCTCAAGTGTGTTCCCACCATCGGGAGATATATGCTAGATCATCACAAAAATGTGTGCCAAAGAAACATACTCCGTGATAATATGCATGAATCATAGTGAACATAAAAATAATTAAGCCAACACATCCAAGAGAAATAATTAACCAATAAAACTTAGGGAAACCCTCAATTGATGTGTACCCCTCTCCATTAATATGCTATGGGTCAATCCAAATGTGTGAGAAATTCTAAGCAAGACCCTTTAATTCCCCCACAAACACTCCTACAAACACCCCCACAAACACCACATGTTATAGATACAAGTCTCCACGCAAGACAAGATGATTCTAATTAGGAAGATAATGCACATCATCTAGCCATGGCATAATGGTAATAAATCATCAAAAATAATCCCACCATGGTGATGTGTTCTAAGGGTACAAACACACAAGTGTACTTAGAAACATACTTTCTGGCCATTATGGAATGGGATACAGTCCATTAGAAAAGAAAATATTGCCATACTTACAACATGACACTAGGTTATCACTCATGAAATTCCCATCTTCGTAAGGTCGGGTGAATAGAGGATAACTTGATACGTCACCCCCGCACTAGTGACAATGCACACCCACGCTTGGCCATGGTTGGACTAGCCATAAGGGAATTTCTAAGGAAAGTATATGCATCCATAACAATGCCCTTGTATTTGTTAGGTATTCCATGGTGTTATCTTGTAAATCATGTCTTGTGACGAAAATCACAAGGGTTTTCCCTCATACAATGTGTTGGGTAACAAGTTGTATA
This sequence comes from Picea sitchensis, assembly GCA_010110895.2. Classification (NCBI taxonomy): domain Eukaryota; kingdom Viridiplantae; phylum Streptophyta; class Pinopsida; order Pinales; family Pinaceae; genus Picea; species Picea sitchensis. Next base: position 84,820 of record SNQJ01S0015467.1, on the reverse strand, counting down.
AGTAGTGGATGACTAGCACACCAAACAATTATTGAAACTTTAATGGATCTACACTAAGGAGTATATCCGTACACAAGTGATAGTATAAAATCGTCACACTAGGCAACACCATGCAAGTAGATTACTTCACAACAAAGGAAACATGCTCATGCGTTGAATTTGTAGATCCTAGACACAAAATCTCGACATTATTTTGGAATTCCCATTATCATAGACCTCTCATGAAAGACTCAAGCCAACCTTTCTCTGATACCAATTGTTAGGTTTATGATAGAGCTAAACAATAAAACAAGGAAATACATCAAAGATAAACACCAACTTTTATAGTGGGAAATATAATATGAGAAAACCCAATTTGACAAAATATCTCATCCATCACATTCCTATCCAATTATGATATTGGTATCCACTTTTAGGCATCTTACAATGGTGTACTTTTTCCTTTAAATAGGAATAACACATATAATACCATGGAATATCTTAAACTATTATAACCAAAACCATGTGTGTAAATCATTGACCAAGTCAAGGTTACACATGACCATCCTACACTATACAGAAGTTAAAAATAAACATAAAGAAAATTGTACAAGTACATTTATAATAATTTTACAGTTATGAAATTGTTCAAGTTGTTTTTGTTTTAAACATTCTATATAAGCATGGCTCACTAAAACCATCAATATAACTTGTTGCTTGCAATTTTACCAATGTTTTCAACTTCAAAATAAGTGATTTTAACCAACTGATGGGTATTTTCTCTAGTGGAGTTTTGGTTTTAGTAAGGGGAACCACCATAATCTAGATTCAAATGAAAATGGCCCACAAAAAATCTTCATATAAGGATAATTAATTCATCATAAATATCTTACCAAGCCTAAACCCTAATAAGAAACATATCAATTTCTTACAAACAAGATTTCTAACTTTGAGAAGTCATAATTTATTTAAATGAATTCTTAAATATTAATTATTGACATAATTATGTGTACACATAAATGGAAAGAGGAAGGTCATGTTGAACAATAATATTTCTCATCATACAATGAATGGAGTACTCATGCTCATGAAGAGCTTGTTGCTTACAATTTTGCAGGAGGTTTCAACTACATAAGAAGTGATTTTAACCAAGTGATACAGATTTTCCTACCAAGTGGAGTATTGGTTTTAGTGAGACAAAACCACCTTAAACCAAGTTCAAATGAAAATGGCTTGCTAAATATCTTCATGCAAGGATGATTAATTCATCATAAACATCTTATCAAGCTTAAACCCTAATACAAAAACATAGAAAATTTCTTTACAAACATGATTAGCTTTAAGAAGTCACAATTAATTTGAATGCATTCTTACAATATTAAGTCTTGGCATAAGTATGTGTATGTATAAATGGAAAGAGGAAGGTAATGCTGAAAAATAATAAGATGTTCATCATACAGAGAATCAGGTACTCACATTGGAACACAATATTTTTGGCTTGAGACTCCAAATTATTTCTTCCAAATACATGAATTCAACTTGGGAAATTATGTGGCCACTACAAGTTGCAACACAGATTCTTGAGGTTATTGAAATACCTTTTATCTATTTATTTTTTTGTAAGTAAGTATTTTATAAATTATATGTCATAAAAAACTGTTACAGAAATCCATGTGTCTGCTGGAGCCAGAGTCGCCATAAGTGGAAACCAACTCGGCTCCAGCTTAATGTCTAGTACAGTGGGACTCACAGGTCCAAAAAATAGAGTTGAAGCCTGAAATAAATAACAACATATAGAACACAGAATTTTCCCATATAACGAAATGAAAAGGATATTCCTACTGCTAAAAGACTGACTAGTAATCAAAATTTTGAACCTAGCCTTCATTGGAAATGTCATCAAGTCACCCCCGGGGAAGGAGAATGGGCCTTTGTGTGCCTACTACACATAGAGTGTAAAATTCTGAGACCCGAGAGATCTAGAATTCGATGGAAAAATAATACCAATCCAATGAATTTGCAAATAAACAAAGAAGAGAGAGATAGAGAAGAATTTACTCCACAAGAATGAATGTATTCATAATATCTTCGAAATTACAAAGAGATCAATCCAATATGTAGAGATGAATTGATCTTGACACTAATAATAACAACTGCCACTAAAAGCAGTGTAAAAATGGCTAAAGCACATGTCTAAACCTATAATATAGATAACCCACACGTAACATGAGTATGATAGGCTGGAAAGTGCAAGTTTATTAACTGATTAGCTAAACATGCAAATTTTACTAAAGAAAGGGGGTAAATCCCTAAAATCAAGGGAAAATTTCCTTGATTTAAGGAGGAAGTGCGCTCTCCTTCCTTTAGGTGTTTAAACTTTGTGGTTGGAAAGGAGTTATTAAGTGGAGTTCTAACTAAGGAACTCAAAGTTAACTCCCCAAACTTAAGGAAAACTCCCTAAAATCAAGGAAGGTGTCTCCTACCCTCTCTAGAAAGTCGAATCAAGTGAGGGAAAATGCATTGGGATGCATTAACCAAGGTCTAGGTGACTAAGACAGGTAATACACCAAGGGAAGTTAGGATTATTCTCTAACACCCCCCCTTAAGTCTAACTGTAGTGACATAATAAGAAAACGTGAGTCTCGACTACTAGGTTATTT
>SNQJ01S0015467.1:24139-78418 GCA_010110895.2 Picea sitchensis | reverse complement strand
GTAAACTGAGAAGGAATAAAAAGTAGTTGCTAAGCAACCCTATCCTTCACTCCAAGAAGACCTCGCAACTGTGCAAGTTTGTGCTCGTTGAATATTTTGTTGAAGATTTAAATGTCTACACATATCTGATGAAGTAGATGCATCATTTATATGTCCACACATATCCAATTTCTCTTTTTGTAATTAATAAGATCCAAATAAATTTTGGATGAAACTATGAAAAACATGCGGCTGTTTCCAGAAAAACATTGAAATTTTGTTGATTTTAAAATGATCATAACTTCACTTCCCAAACTCCGTTTCAGACGATTTGTTTTTGAAATTGGATATTTTTTCGATAGGAATGCAAATATACAATTTGTTTTTGCAAATTTTTCTCATAAAATATCATAATTGAATTTGATGTGCGCGGCTCCCTTTTTGTCTCATGAGATGCATGCATGTCGCTCCTAAGATGCATGCATGGCACATGGAAAAATGGTTGCATGTGATTCCTAAGATGCATGCAATATCTTCCACATGAAATTCAGAAAACAAATCTAAAATGGAGTAGAAATCATCTGCAATTAATGGAACACAAATTTGTGCAGATACTTTCTTACAAGACTCTTTAGAATAAGAGGCTTGATCTTCTGATGGTTTTTCTTCTAGCTCTATATTTCCAATCTCCTGCATGAAATCTTCACAATCTTCTTTATTCCTAAATAAAACCTCCAATCTGGTCCATAATTCATTTGGAGTTGAATCTTCTGAGATATCATATACTTGGTGGAGAATTTCTGGAGAAATAGACAAGCAGATAAATCCTATGGCCACATCTTGTCGATTGAGAAAGTCGTTTTTCTCATCAACAAAATCAGGCTCTACTTCCATTTTCATAGTTATCTGGTAGAGACCTTTTATTTGGAGAGCAAGGGTGATCTTGTCTTCCATTCAAAGTAGTTGAATGGATTTAGGACAACATGCTTTGGCTGAAGGTGTTGATCCATTGATTTTTTCTGCCTCCTTTGATGATATTTTACCTATAAATAAAACTAGTATACCTCTCCCTCAGATTCCCTGAGGCTCTGATACCATGTAAACTTCTAAGACCCGAGAGATCTAGAATTCGATGAGAAAAATAATACGAATCCAATGAATTTGTAAATAAAAAAATAAGAGAGATATAGAGAAGAATTTACTCCACAATAATGAATGTATTCACAATATCTTCGAAATTACAAAGAGATCAATGCAATATGTAGAGAGAAATTGATCTTGCCACTAATAATAGCAACTGCCACTAAAAGCAATGTAAAAATGGCTAAATCACATGCCTAAACCTCTAAAATAGACAACCCACACCTAACATGAGTATGATAGGCTGAAAAGTGTGATTTTACTAATTGATTAGCTAAACATGCAAAGTTTACTAAAGAAAGGGGGTAAATGCCTAAAATCAAGAGACAATTTCCTTAATTTAAGGAGGAAGTGTGCTCTCCTTCCTTTAGGTGTTTAAACTTTGTGTGGAGGTTGGAAAGGAGTTATTAAGTGGATTTATAACTAAGGAACTCGAATTTAACTCCCTAAACTTAAGAAAAACTCCCTGAAATCAAGGAAGGTGTCTCCTACCCTCTCTAGAAAATCGAATCAAGTGAGGAAAAATGCATTGGGATGCATTAACCAAGGTCTAGGTGCCTAAGACAAGTAATACACAAAGGGAAGTTAGGATTATGCTCTAACATAGAGGTTTCAAATCATCAAGATTGTATTGCATGACCGTTAACATGGAGATATGTCGGTCCATGAGCTCTAGGAGAAATTTTAGGTCGGCTACCTCACTGCGTATCTCAAAGATCGGTTGATAGAGTATGCTCAAGGATTCATGAATGCACTGCGTGTTCCCGTCAATTGAAAATATTGGATGGAAAGAGGATAATTCCCCATAATCATGTGATCCAGAATTGGATCCATGAGCTTGATGGGGCTCATAAAGGATTAAAAATCAAAGTTCTCAGAATGGCTTCAAAACGGGCGTGTGTGTATGCCTCGTCAATACAAACCCAACGCAACTTGAATGGGCTCAAACGAACGTTGTATGATCTAGATATGGCAATCTGTTAATTTGGTCAAACAGGTAAAAAAAATGATGATTGTACAGTCCGTACAGTTCCATGTGGCATCTGAATTTATAGGTCGTACGACTGATGTGGCAGGCACAGTTGGTGCTGATGTGGCAGGCTTCATACATCTGATGTGGTAGGCTCCGTACAACTGACGTGGCAAGCTGACTGGGCGCACAGACTGATGACGTGGTAGGTGCAGGTGGACCAATCCTAGAGTGACACGTGTCACCACTGCAAGGGTGAAACATGGCATGTTATTACGACAACACGTGGCACGTCCGTACGACGACACGTGGTAGGGTACGGTCAGGTGATAGGGAAAATGATGTGACAGCTGGGGAAATCTGGATTGAACACTTGGCGTACAGGTGGGCGGGTGATGTGGTGCCATGTGGTCCAAACATGGACTGCCACATGGCACCCCTCCATTAGCTCGACGTTATGAAATTTTTTGGATTTCTTGAGGTTTGAACTCGAGACCTCTCCACCAAGTGAAAGAATTGGCAGGGTCGGGCTAGCCCGCCTGCCCGTGGGTTGCTTCTTAACAATGAAACATAATTTATATTTAAGTTTATTAATGTATAATGCCTCGACGGAAAAGGGTTGGGGCCTAGCCCCATCCCTTGGCAATACGACCCTTCATATATGACCAGACCTCTATACATTATGGAGCGTGCGGTTATACTACCTAGCCCATGGTTCCATCCAAAACTCCACATGACCTGGTTCCTTTCTGTTTGGGTGCAGTTCAAGGTGGACCCTGAAAAAATCAAGGCAATCACAGAATGGCCCAAACCAAAGAACATATCAAAACTAAAGGGATTCCTTGGATTAACGGGTTATTATCGAAGATTTATCAAGAACTACACTCATTTAACAACACCTTTGTCAAACTTATTAAAGAAAAATTCCTTCAAATGGGATAACAATGCACAAGAATGTTTTGAAACATTAAAAAGGGTTATGTCATCTACACTGCACAAGAATGTTTTGAAACATTAAAAGGGTTATGTCATCTACACGTGTTAGCAACACCAGATTTTGCAAACCCCTTTGTAGTAGAAATGTGATGCATCGTGAATTGGAATAGGAGCAATATTAATGGAAGATGGCCACCCAATAGCATTTGAAAGTCGAAGCTCAACAATAAAAAGGAAGAGTTAAAAACTACCCATAATAAGGAAATGTTAGCTATTATGCATGCATTAGATAAGTGGCGACAATATCTCTTAGGGAAGCAAATTTTTGATACGTATTGATCATAATAATAGTCTCCAACACTTACTAAGACAAAAAACATTGTCCACGAAACAACAAAAGTGGATGGAGAAACTTTCCACCTTGATATGGAAATAACACACAAAAAAGGGAAAGACAACATAGTTGCTAATGCACTATCACAAAAAGATGAGGAAGTAAAAGCATATGCAACAAAAATAGTCATTCCAGATTGGTTGGATGATATTCGAGTTGAGTGTGCCAAAAATCCTGAATCAAATTGAATAATCAACAATTTAGACCAAAACCCCAAATTTGAATGAAAAATGACATTTTATGGTACAAGAAATCGTAATCTACCTAATTCCATCCCTCAAAATTTAAAATGAAAGTCTTAAGGGAGTCACACAACTCAGCGGCATCAGGACATGTGGTTTTTTTCAAAACCTACTATAAAGCATGACAATCATTCTATTGGAAATGAATGAATAAAGATATCCAAAGATTTGTGGTAGAATGTGAAATATGACAAAGGAATAAAAATGAAAATATTATGACCGATTACTTCATCCCTTACATATTCCTGAACAAAAATGGAAAGAGATCTCAATGGATTTCATTGAAGGTACCCATGTCCGATGGGAAAGATTAAAAAATTTATTGTGGTTGACAAATTAACCAAATATGCACATTCCATGGCGGTAAGAAAAACCGACTCAACAAAACAATTTGCAGATGTTTTTTGCAAAAAAACATTTATAAATTAATGGCTCAAGGTAAATTGTCGGGCGATAGAGATACAAAATTTAAAGGAAATTTCTAGAAAGAATTTTGCAAAAAATACGGGAATATCTCTTAATATGAGCTCCGCATATCACCCACAAAACGCATCGGCCAAATAAATGCTTAGAATCGTACCTACGATGTTTTGTGACAGATACAAAATAAATGGTCTCAATGGTTACATTTAGCTGACGGTGGTATAACTCTACATATCACACTTTCGCTAAAATGACCCATTTTCAAGCCTTATATGGTTATGAACCACCTAAATGGAAAGAGTTTGCACTAGTTAATACTAAAGTCCAAGCAGTAAGGAAATAAGCTAGAGGGAAGAACAAAACAATCATACAAAATATTAAAAGAGAACCTAGCAACAACTCATAATCTAATGAAACAACTAGCAAACCAACATAGATCAGAAAAAGAATTTGAAGAAGCAGGATCGGGTAAGTTTCAGGCTGACTTCAACCCCACAACACCATCCCTTGAGCAACAAGGGAAGAAAAAATTGGCCCCAAAATTCTATGTACCCTTTCAAATTAACAAAAAAATTAGTCAAGTAGCTTATAGATTGGAGTTACTAGACAATTGTCGCATCCAGAATGTCTTCCACATTTCATGTCTCAAAAAATTGTTTGGGCAAGCTCAACCAGTTCAAAAAAAAATCCCCTAATTCGATGATCTAAGGAGAATTATTTTAGAACCGAAGGTATACTTTCCATTAAACAAAAGGTGTTACGCTCCATAACCATTAAAGAATATCTTATCAAATGGAAAAACCTTCAAGAAGAAGATTCATCACGGAAATCAGAACATTTTCTCCGACAATACCCATCACTATTATCCTTGTTTCTTTGAGGACAAAGAAAAAATCTTAAGAGGGTGGCAATGTTACAAACATAAAAATGATAATAATAAATATAATAATTGTAACAATAATTAATATCATTTAATTAACTCAAGAGGCACATAATTCTCCTCACCCTCGTGATCGAAATGGTGCTATATTGAAACCGTCACGAGGGTAGTGTGATCATCATCTTTATCATATTCAATCAAATATTAATATTCGGGAATATTCCATTTCAATGAAAAACAGTTTTCATGTTACAAAATGTACAACAAAAAATGCTTTGGCTTGTAACAAAAAGCAGATGAACTTTGACAAAGTTTGACTTTGATTAAAATGGTCCTCATTACACTGCACCAACTAAATGTATGGAAGCTCCCTTCATTTTTAATTTATATTTATCTTGATAAATATAATTTTGTTGACTCTATGTAAATCACCCTTTTACTTGACTACTGAATTTTGTCCTAACTCCTTCAAACACATTTTCTGTTTAATTTTAATGCCCTTCTCTATATTCTCTTCATCATTCAAATAAAAATTAATCTTTTTGTCATCACCTTATTGCTCTTTGCCCCTAATTCCTTTCTCTTTCTTCTGGGTCTTTATCTTTAGGGACAGCTTACTCTTGTTCTTATTTACCATTGCTTTCTCATTCCAAAAATCTTGTGAACTTGTTCGTTATTCCCTCCAATGAAGAAATGCATTACATATTTTGCAGTGGTTGTCCTTCTTTATCCAATACATATCACCTTCCAATTGAATGATTAACAAGTTTTGTATGTATAGTCATCCTCCATAAGCTTTTGATTTTTTTCCAAACGCACTTCTTAAATCTCAAGAGAAACATTACAACTACCCTGAAGAGATCAGGCACCATAAGCAGCCTGTACCTTTAAAGGGAAAATAACTAAACATAAGCACCTTCAATTGGCTAAGCTACCACAAAAGGTGGGTGCTCTTCCATGAAAATCATCGAGGACTTGCACCTGGCCCCAACAGCTTATTGATGCCTGCTGTAATTGAATTTTGGTGACTGGCCTTACATGCCAGTCTTTACTGTTAGACCATGACGCCAACCGCATCCTATGTAGACTTGAATGTAAACTATGTTTGAACATCAATTTCCCATGATTGAGCACTCTTGATTTAATTTGCTTGGAATTATGGATAACCATGGCAAGATTGTGAATGAAAAAATTACTTTCCAAAGCCCATTAGACAAATTTTTAATAAAAGTGTAAAACCTTCCTGAAAACCTCCAATATTTTGCTGAAATAACTAATCTTGTAAATTTTATATGCATATAATTTCACGATTCTATAAGGTGCAAGACTATTGCAATTGGCAATAGTTATATCGAGTGAATATTGCTTTTTTAGTGTTCTTGATGATAACCTAAGGTAGCTAGGAACTACAAATTGGCATAATATGCTCTTAGAGATGCATTTAGTGTCTAGGAAATACAAATTGACATAATATGCTCCTAGAGATGCATTTAGTGTCTAGGAAATACAAATTGGCATAATATGCTCCTAGAGATGCATTTAGTGTCTAGGAAATACAAATTGGCATAATATGCTCCAAGAGATGCATTTAGTGTCTAGGAAATACAAATTGGCATAATATGCTCTTAGAGATGCATTTATTTTCTAGAAACCATGATTAAACCCATGGTGTACAACCTTGCAGAATCATAATTATATATTGATTTGCATGATATTGGACTATTGATTTTATGTATCATTAAGTACATAAAAAAGCAAACAAAAAGCTCAGCTTGCAAAGACTCGCCAATCGTTTGAAAGATGGGTCATAAGGGTTGTTTTTGCCATCTAGTTTTTTTCTTAAAGAAAACTATGTACACTTTACATATCAAAAAAAAAAAAAAATCTCTTGTGTTGAATAGAACATCAAAAAAGAATTTGAAAACTCAACATTTGGACAATTACAGCTTTCCATCTTCTGTAAACTTGTCTTAGGCTACATTATCGCTAGAAAGAAGCAGGCAAATTTCGTATCAACCCGCTTCGCTCACGATTTTTCAGCCTAAAGTTAAATGCCCAAAACCGGCCAAAGATATAAAACTTAGCAGAAAATAAACTTCGAACTGAAACATGAGTGGATTCAACATCGCTTATAACGCAGAAATAAAAATATCGTTAAAGATGCAAAACTCGTAAAATTATAGACACACAATTTTCTGGCCTAACTTTGACTCGGAAACCCACAAGGGGAAAACCGCGGAGAGAGGGGTATTTTTATTATAGGGAGTCGTGAGAATTCTCATTGCTACGCGATATTCATCTTCGAATTTAAATGACAACTTATCTCGGCCACCCTCGCGCCAATTCTCTACACCTGAAATGAGCTAACTCCTCTCAAAATTCTTCCCACTTTCTCTCAATAAATTATAGCTCGCCTCGATTTATGTGCCTCCAAAACGGCCATATACGACCACCTTGAAATTCATGCCAACCGCTCTTCAGCCCAAAACGTAGTAATAAATGTTGTAATGGTCACCTTTGGAACGCATAAAACTCCCGTGAAAACAACATGGATCCTTCTCGCTCAAATTTAGGCCAGTATATCAAATAGACAGATCAGACGGGAACCGCGATAAAGATAGACTGGTACTTGTCTTGAAATTCGGTGGTCCTTTTCCCGCTAGAAAATTTAAATGTGAACTGCGGCATACCGACCCTTTCATTGGACTGCATCTTTGCCCCCATTTTGTGTCTCTCTTCTGTTGTACCTACCGCTAACTGGCATTAGCACGACATGCCTTCAATGATGTCCTTGCTGCCTCAATTTATGTGCTAGTTTGTTGCCCGGGATGTGTGCCCTAGCTCTTATAAATGGTTGCTCTCTTTCTGCTCGGTAAAATGCTCTCAAAATGATCCAACTACCCAAGAATGGGTACGCCTCTGGGTTCTAATCGACCTCGATGAGGGAAGTGAGGGTTTTCTAATCTAACGACTGAAATTAGATTAGATGGGTGGATGACATTTGGTGTCTCTTCACTCACCAAATCTCAGCCACCCATATAATATAATCTCAACCGTTAGAATAGAAAACCCCTAACCTTCCCTCATGAGGTCGACTAGGACCCACATTAGGCACTTCTCCCCCTTAGGTTTGGGGAAGAGAAACATTTGTCTTGGTACTTTATTTAATTAAAATTTAACACTCCCTCATACCGGTTTAAAAGTGTTCTTCACCACTCCAAGCTTGTCCCCTAAAAATACAAACTTGCCTCTTCACAATGCCTTGGTGAGTATGTCCGCAACCTGCTTCCTCTCAGATATGTATTGTAGCTCCATAGCTCCTCTTCCTAATATAATCATTGATCGTTTATATCGAATCTCCTCGACATGCTTTGGACCGGTCATGAAAAAATTGGATTCTCCGAGAGCTTAATGAAACTCTGATTATCAAAATAAATCACAGTAGGCCTCAACCGCACACCTAACAATCCTACTCGAAGATTCATGGGCCAAAGGGCCCTACAACTAGCCTAACTGGCAACTATATACTTAGCTCGGCCAACTCAAAGTTGAGTTGAATTCCGCCTAATCGAATCCAAGCAAGACACAATCGCTGATCCCAATCAAGCAAAGACTCAAATGTTTTTCCGCCACTAACACATCTCCGCCCAATCCGAATCAGAGTAGCCAACTGCATCTAACTCCATCTCCTATGATAGTCCAAAACCATAATCTACCGTACTCAATAAAGATACTGAGCACATACTTTGTTGCCACCTGCACTCTCCTAGGCTCCACTATGAATTGACTGAGAGTGTTGATAACAAAACAAATATCTAGCCCTGGTATTGACCAATACATCAATGAACCGATCCACTGACGATACAAAGTGCAATCCACCAACTATGACTCAGAAACATGAATCTTCTTCCATTTAGTAATCATGGGAGGGCTGGTACCTACTATCTCCCATCCAAATCGGGCTTAATGTCACACACATACTTCCGCTGTCTCAGGAAGATGTGTCCAAGCTCCCGCCAAACCTCCAACTCTAAGAAGTAATGCATCGGCCCCGATATCAATCATCTCGAACTCAAGCAAGGCTCTCCTTGCGCTTGTTGATGAGTCTCTCTCAAGACCGTAGAATGAAAATATCATCCACATATAAAGTAAGAATGAGAGGATCCCTTCCAACCACAATGAAGTATAGGTTGGGATCCGCCTTCACCTTCCTTCAAAACCCAACCGCTGTAAATAGGCATCTATCCGAATACCAAGCTCCGGGAGCTTGTTTTGTTTCATACAATGTCTTCTTAGGCCTACACACATGAGACTCTCTCCCATGCACCCCAAAACCCAATGGCTGCTCAATATACACATCCCCCTGTATAAGACCATTCGTAAATGCGACTTCACATCCATCTAGTGATCTTCCCACCCATCTCCTCGCCGCGAATGGAGATCACCGCCCGATCAAGTGTATCTAGCAACCGCAAAGGTCTCATCATAGTTGAGTCCCTCAACCTGTGAAAACCTCGAGCCACAAAGCGAGCCAGATTTCAATGTTTCCATCTACAACATGCTTTAGTCAGGAGCCACCGGGAAGTCAAATTAACGGACTCTGCCCAGGAACAACTTCCCAGACTTTGTTCTTCATGATGGAATTGTACCTTCCATCATGGCATCTCCACATGCCTACTAGAGTCTTCCTAAGAGTGGGAAGGCTCACTCCCGAATACTACTCTACCATCGCGATGTAGTTTCAGAAACTTCTGGAGGTTTACTTCTCCTCACCGTCTGATTCCCTATTGAACCCCTCGTGTTCTCAAAGTGTCCTCCAAGCTACTTGGGCTTCCTCCTCTCTCAAGTAGTGTCCCATGGAGGGGAATCTCCTTTCTCAACCCCATCTGTTGAAGAAAATGATCCTGTAGTAGACTCTGAAATACATGATCCTGAAACCTGTGGACCAACAACCTGTGAGCCTGAACCCTGTGGCCCTGTCAAATATGAACCTATCATCACCGAAAATGGTGGCCCCAAAATATGTGTCACTATAGTCTGCTACAGACTCACCTAAATCTAAGGTGAATACTACTCACCCCTCTCTGTCCCTCTAGACTTCCTAAAGGCTCCATCCTCCAACCGACAACCCTCTCAAGACAGCTTTCCTCAAGGAAGGAAGGTATATACGAAAGCCTTTGAAGTCTCAATCGTACCCAACAAAGATCCCTCTCTCGCCATGGGCTCCAGCCTCCCTCCTAACTCTCAAAGCCCCATGGTGCAAGTGTGGCATCCTCCTATGCCATATCTCATATAGGTCATCACAAGCCGGGCCGGTAGAATGAATCAATGCTCTCATTGACTGGAACAAAAACTTGTACAAACTCTCATGTCTAGTACCAATCAATTTGGCCGAAGTGATGATAGACCCTCTTGGGAAAAGAAGCACTTGCCCATCGTGGAACAAGATCTCATAGCCCTCTCCTTGGTTGTAGAAACTCATACTAAGTTCTTCTTCAAGCCTGTAACATATAGGACATCTCTCAACAAAGTCGCTGGGAGGAAAAGACTCCCTCCTAAATGATACGGTCCCACAACCCACCTTGACCTCCGGACAATTCGTGAGCACTACCTCTGCATCTCCACGAGTAAGATCTCGCCAAGTGCTCACTTAACTGTTGTCATATGGGCGAGTGGGCACCATCACAATATACTGCATCTGGAGTAGTGGTCCCCGAGGAAAGACACACAATCAAGGAAAATTCCTTTGTCAAACTTGGTGGAAAAAACTTCCACCAAGTTGAAGCCGTTGTTTGTTTCTTCTTCTTGTTTGGACAATTTCGTCCCACATAGTGCCCAAACTTATGGCAAAGCACTTGACTTTGCTCATGTCTTCTCTCCCTTCACCTTTGGGCTTTTGTCCACCCTGACCCTTCTTGAACTTCTTCTTTGCTAGTGGTAGTAAGAGCCACATTCTCCTCCTCATGACCATGAAGTGCCATGTACATAACCTCCTGGTCTCTCCTCAACAAAGTCATCCCAAAGATGCTCCCAACCGAGAAGTTTCTCCCTAGCAACAATGCCCTCCACAAAATAATAATAGCTCATTGTTTTGAAACTCCATTCAATGTTGTTCTCACAGATCATTGTCAACTATGGCTTCCACCATGCCTCCAAGTTCATCCCTACCTATGTCAATCTAGTAAGGTATGTAACCACATTTTCAACCTTGTTCATTTTAATGGTTTTCAGTTTTTCTCTCAAAACAATCTTCCGGTTCTTCATTTGTACTTCCCGGTACGCTTTAGTCAAAGACTCCCACATATCATAGGCATGCGTCTTCCCCTTCAAGTGAGGAATCAAATGATCTTGGATGGCATCAAGAATAAATCTATTAACCTTGATACTCTTCTTAGTATAGGTTACAAGAAGAGTAGCATCGGGTGAGGGTACCACAATGACGGTAGTAGTGGTATTCTCCACAATGTCCTTACTAACTCGCTCTCTTGCAAAAGCAAGATCATCCCTCCTTCCAAGCACCAAAATTTGTTGCCCCATCAAGTTCCGGGTTCTCAACTCTCGACCAAGAGCTATGACCATTTTTCTCACGAAAATCACAAATTCAAAAAATCAGCCCTATGAAGTGACTGTTGTCCCAACTGGCCTCTGCTGGAAATCTCTCGATTCCCTAACCGCCTCTAATACCATGTTAAAATTTTAGACACCAACCCAGTTTCAGCCTCTCTGATTTTTCAACCAATGTTAAATTCCCAAAACCAAGCCAAAGATATAAAAATCTCTAGCGTAAAATAAACTTCTTTAACCCAAACATGAGGATTATGAACATCGCTTATAATGCATAAATAAAATACGCTGAAGATGCAAACTCGTGAAAATTTAGACACAAGAATTTTTGGTTTAACTTCGACCCTGGAAAACCCATAAGGGGAAAACCAGGAGAGAGGGAGATTTTTATTATTTAGGAGCTTCGAAGAATTTTGTTACAAAGATATTCATCTTCCGAAATTTAAATGACAAACTTATCTTGACAATCGTGCCAAATCTTCACACAAAAAAATGAGCCAACTCCTCAAAAATTCTTCCTAAAATTGCAATAAATTACGTGTGTTCCGCTTCCTCAATTTATGTGTCTCCAAAATGATGTACAGCCCACCTTGAAATTGCAAGCTAACTCCATTTCACCAAAACAAAAGCAATAAATGTTGTAATGACGCCTTTGGGAAACGCAAGCAACTCCTAAAACAACACGATCTTTCTACCCCTGGAAATATGTGCCAAAAGGACAAGTGGTAAGGACTATACCTTTTGTCTTGAATTTGTGCTCCTTCCTCGTTGTAAAAATTTAAATTCAACCAGATAGTAATGACCTTTCTAATTGACTGTGACTTTGCCCTCATTTTGTGTCTCCAGCCTCCTTGTTGTACCTACCAACAACTGCATAAGACGCGACCGCCTTCAATGTTGTCCTTGCTTACTCGATTTATGTGCTAGTTTGTTGTCTTGGGATGCATACCCTAGCTCTTCTAAATAGCCGCCTCTTGTCGCTCAAAATGCTCTCTCAAAATGATCCAACTACCCAAGAATGGGTGCCCTCTTGCCCTAATCGACCTCTTGAGGGAAGGTGAAGAGTGAGGGTTTCTTAATCCAATGGCTGATTAGATTAGATGAGTGGTTGATATTTGGTGTCTCTTCACTCACCCTCATTTTAGTCATAAAGTTATCTTTAATTTGCATCCTACAAATTAATTTGACTAGGATCCACATTAGGCACTTTCTCCCCTTAGGCTCTGTGGAAGAGAAACACTTGCCTTGGTACTTTATTTAATTAAAATTTAATGCCTGTACCTCCTTTGTCTTTTCACATGCCTACAATATATGTTTGTGGTTTATCCATTTCCCACAACCTAACTTTCCAAGCCTGTCCTCTTCCCGTAACCTCACTTCACAGTTCTTCATAACTGCAATCCAGCCTTGCAGGTCAAGCAAAAGCCTTTAGCAAATCCACTCAATTTTCCACCTGCAGCTCACATCGTGGGTTCCTCCATCAAGCCTGAAATCTATCTTTGTGGATACCTTTGATATGCCGCAAACTAGCCTTGCAAAAAACTTTTCACACACAATAGTAATGAAATTTAGTTGCAGTATCTTCCAACATCCCAATTAGGGGCACTGAAGTCAGATAACTAAATCGCTCCATAGAATTTGTGCATTCTTCATGC
This sequence comes from Picea sitchensis, assembly GCA_010110895.2. NCBI lineage: Eukaryota > Viridiplantae > Streptophyta > Pinopsida > Pinales > Pinaceae > Picea > Picea sitchensis. Next base: position 65,235 of record SNQJ01S0015467.1, on the reverse strand, counting down.
TTATCACCAGCAATTCCGTTGGTGAGAATAGCTACAACTATTTCATTTGTTCTACCGACAACAAGATTGAAATTTCCTAACTCAATATTCTCTTGAAAGGTGATCCTGAATGTCAACAAATTTTGATCTTGCATGATAAGTGGGATTCTTTAAAAATGTATTTATACCAAGTATAACTTAGAATAGTCACTGGCATTTTCTCTGTAAACCAATTTGTTTGCGAACAACCTTTTGAGCCTAATTGCTTCCTTTGTTGCTCAAGTTACCGCCATATATTCAAAATCTGTAGATGACAATGCATGTGTGAATCTTTTCCTACAACTATTTCATTTGTTCTACCGACAACAAGATTGAAATTTCCTAACTCAATATTATCTTGAAAGGTGATCCTGAATGTCAACAAATTTTGATCTTGCATGATACGTGGGATTCTTTAAAAATGTATTTATACCAAGTATAACTTAGAATAGTCACTGGCATTTTCTGTGTAAACCAATTTGTTTGCGAACAACCTTTTGAGCCTAATTGCTTCCTTTGTTGCTCAAGTTATCGCCATATATTCAACAATGTGTTATCACTGTACTAATTTCTTGTAACCCAAAATTCAAGATTCGACAGGGTGCCAAATCAGTATAAAAGAGTGATAGACTGGCAGGATGGAGCTACATATAGTAGGCGGCTAAGCATGGAGGAGATCTAATGTCGGTTGGATCCGACTAACTGCAAATCACGGGCGTGATCGATCGACGGTCGTAAGTTGTATTGGGCCTAGAACTAGCTCGAGGTTTAAACCCTAGAAGGCGGGCCAATCAAATTACCATGGTTTTGCGTCGAAGCTACATGGCGCCCCTAGACGGATATCAGAGGGAAAAGCGGTTGAGCTCTAAACCGTTAAAATACACCCCGACATCACGTGTCAAGACATTATTGAATGTGTCACGTCCAAAGATCACATGCGGGAAAGGAGGGTTGACGGCTAGTCAAATCACCTCGAAACACTTGTCCGAGTATTTTTCGCCCGTGTAATGCCAAGTGAATGCCACCAAAGGATTGATGTGAAAGCTCATCATTTGAACTCAGAGGTCGAACTTGATAAGCCGTAGTCCTCGCTGGTACTTTTCGTCGATAACCTATGATTGGTTCTAAATGACGACTGCCTTTAAAAATGAGGATGACATTACTCTGTTTTGGGCAGTTGACGTTCCATTCCTGAACGGGATAATTACAAACCGAATCAGCGTCTCAATTTTTGTCAAATTAAGGGAGATAAACTCATTTTTTTTGGAAAACCGGAAACAATGAATAAGATAGATCAAATGGTCCCCAACAAAACAGGATTTTCAACTAATATGACAAGTTTATCATTGAAGAAGAAAGAGAGGTCGGTTGCACGGATATTAGCAACGAAATTTCATACAAAGTATGTTGAAGAGCCAGAAACGGATAAAGAGGTCAAATTAAACCCCATCATGAAGGATTTAATCCTCAACGGGTACGCAGATGAGCACCATACGCAAGTTGTCAAGAGGAAGCAGAGCAAGCGACAAAAGACGAAGATTAACGCTGAGATGATTGACAGCGTTGGAGAAAACCGGCCTACATGGCTTGACACTTTAAAGGAAGAAATTGCTAATCTGAAATAGTATGCTTCAGAGAATTTTGTAATGATATAGACATGTGGCGTTCAAAGCAAGAATCTCAAATATGCCAGTTTTGTTTATAACGCTCCTTGTAAGATAGGAGTACAGTTGTTATACGTTACTCCTTTTTGTAATTGATGTCTATTTTTGGGACTGTGGGGAAGTTGATTCGTTTTGAATCCCGGGTATAGTTTGTCTATATATCATTCCAAAGATAAATGACGGCATCGGAGAGGGACCTTCTCTCTTGGCAGGAGGACAATGTAATTGCCTGGAGCTAAATTGAATATACAATGCAAAAGTGTTATGTTTTTTTATGAACAGATTCTAATGGTTGTGATATGAGTTATGTTTTCTCTCATAGTGTGTATTTCTTGTGTCTTTAAAATGCCATCTACATTTTCTTATGTTTAAATTGGAGAGTTAAAGGTCTGGAATTCGTCTTATGATGCTCTCGACCTAAGCAATTTAAACTGCGTGATTTTCTCTCTAGTTGATTTAGAATTCATTTAATAGTGCTATAATTAAGTTATTTGTTTCCCCTTCTTACCACTTTGCTCAAACTCAATTTATGACTCAGATTCATTGCCTCATTTAGCCTTTCTCCTCTGAAGATTTCTAACAATTTGCCATTGCCTTATTCATTTTTTACTCCATAACCCTAAGTGTTCCTCCCCTTCTCCATCAGTAACCTTATAAAGCCCCCCAAAACAAACCAAATCTAGCCCCTGATTATCAAAGAAATACTCAGTGACACAAGAGAGCCCTCTCTGAGTTGAGCAGGCTAGTGCCCAGCTCTAAAGCAGGTTGAAACAGTTACCTCTGTCGTTTGTCTATCAGCCGAACAAAATTTACAGAGTGCAAACATTTTGGCGCCATTGTTGGGAACGAAACTGGAAAAAAAAATCCCTGGGAGAGAACGACATGGTTGAGTTCTAAGGTCTAAGAGCAGCAAACACTTAAGCACATATTGGCAATTTTCCTGCTCTGGCGACTCCACACATCAAAAAATCAGTTTGACGGTGATTCCACTCGTAGAAGAATCCAAAAATTTAAATTTTAACTGGCGACTCCACTCTCAAATGCAGAATCCGGCTTCCGAAATATCACTAATGACTCCACTACTCGAAGATGGGACTCCTGACAGAGGTATGAAAAGGCATCATGGAAGAAAAGAAGTACTTCAAATCAGGTTTTTTCCAAAACATTATATGGTTCATTGTAGAGTACCTCTGGTTCTTTCTTGAATATGCTAAACAAGCTTTTCTTCATCTACTACATGATAATCCTGAAGTTGCATACCTTCCTCTCAAAATGATACAGATATCCCATAAATTTGTTGATGATTTTGATCGAAATATCCCATTAGAGCCATATCATAACCCCAACCAAGTTGACAAGCCTCAAGAAATCAAAACTAACATTTCTCCTGATCCAACACCCTCCAAGACCCAGCACAGATACAAACCTTTAAGATTACCTCACACCCTCCATGATTTTCCTCCAAAGCATCATGAGTACCTACCTGTATTTGATGGAGAAATGGGTACCACCACAGCGGAAAAACACCTCCAAAGGTTCGAGCACTTTATAGACTTATTCGAGATTGACCATGACGATGTGCGTATGAGGGCTTTCTCTCAATCCTTGAGAGGAGATACCAAAGAATGGTTTAAACATTTGCAACCAGGGACCATTAGCTCATGGGAAGAATTGAAGAATATTTTTTCGAAGTTTTGGGGTAAGAAGTATTCTCTAGACCTGCAGCTTACAAAATTTTATGCCTTGAAAGAGCAAAGCAATGAGACTATCTCCACTTTCAATAGAAGGTTTTCCAGTATTTATTATGATTTACCCGAAGAAATTCAACCTATTGAAGTTGCTGCTATGCTTCAGTATGCCACCACTCTTCACCCAGATATGTCTTTCCTCTTGATGGAAAGAAAACCTGAGACCTTACAGAAAATGTTTAGTGATGGTCAGGAAATTCAGCACAATATCATAGCATGTAGACAAATTAGAAGTAAAGGGTTGGGTGTTGCGGGTCATGAAAATGGATATGCACTGAAAAATGTTGACTGGAATCTGGAGCATAAAATTGATAACATTCTTGGTCCTCTTGAAACTTCGAATGCTAATGATTTTGCAGAGGATGATACTCCACTTATTAAAAGAAAAAGCACTTACATGGTTCTTGACCCACCCCAGGATAAACATGAGGCTAATCGTTTCATGTATTCATTCGTGGATAGTCAAGAAATTGGGTGTACAAATCAGTCTGTTGAAGAGCAAATTGATACTCCAAGTTTTTTCTTGCTAGATGACATTGCAGATGTTGCCTATTTCCATGTATGTGATGAATATGACGATAATTATGAGATTGACTTTTTGCCAACTGCATGTTCTCCCCTTGAAAACATTCCTTTTCAGCAGTATAATGAGATCTATCAGCTTACATATCACAGTTGCAAAAAGGAAAATTTTGAATCAGCTGAAGGAAATTCTTTACCTCTATGCTTCTCTTCATTTAAATTGTTGAAAGAAAATTTTAAGATCCTCATTGAGGGAAAAGAGTGGGTGTTGATGCCAAGTCACGCTGACTCACTGGAACAAACCGACAAGAAATTGCAGCCATCAGTCGAAGGTGAAGTTGAAGACAAGTATGTTCAGCAATTCAAAGACGTTGAAAAGGGTGCATATCACAGAAATGAAGGAAATGAAGAATAGCCTAAATCACAGATAGGAACCTTGCCATTGTGTTTTGCTTCTTTCAAAGCGCTCAAACACAGTGTTAAGAATTTTCAGATCATAAATCCCCCAGGTATGATATTAAATTCGAAGAAAGCAGTAGACTTGCAAACAAAGAGCATCTCTCGTTATGCTTTTCTTCCTTTGAATGGTTAAAAACAAATCATGAGCAAATAGAGAAATCTGATCAAGGGATAATAGTCAAAGACCATTTTTACTCTCCTGAACTTGACAAAAAGATTCAAGAAGACTTCCAGCTATGCAAATTGTTTCAAAGTTGTCTTTCTTCCCCTATGAATGATGTGATTGTTGAATTTCTAAGTGGCCTAAACACGGAAGAGGATTTTGAAACTACATCTATAGAAATTTCAAGCAGTATACAGACAATTGCTATGGAGTTTCAAGAAAGCAACAAAACAGGATATGCTACTTTTCAATCAGAAATACAGAAAGGTAATGAGAAGGCAGTTGTTCCATTTTATCCCTCCGCAAATCATGGTTTTGAAAATGCATCCATGAACACACTAGACTGTGAAATATTGCATGATATTGGCTTTTCACATTTGCAAGAAAATTATGATAATGAACTTATTTCCATTCATTCATCTGAAAGTCAAAATGACAGTCCTCTAACAAATTTCCAGAAGTTTAATAAAATCAAATCAGAATTATTTGATGAACAAGAAGACAACCTTGATGCACATAAAATGGTTGTCATATTTGAAGATGTTAAAGGATGTATGAATGTTTCTATTGACACGCATGAAAAGATGGACAGACCTATCGCTGCGATTTCGTTTGAAAATACTCTCAGGATTGAAGAAGTAGAGCAAGAACAAAAAACTCTTGTGGGGGAAACCTGTTTTTCTGTCTTAACTCCTAAAAAGGAAATGTGCTCTCATGTGTTTCACAACCCCATGGCATGCTATATAAAAGATCTTTGCAATCAACATCTACAGTTGGTGGTGGATTATGAGCTTAGGAATGAAAGAGATGAGAAATCAATGGCAGTATTAGATATGGATTGCTTTACACCAAAATTTTCATTTCAGGCAGAACTATCCTTGGATTCGAAAGGTTTCTATTCAAAACATGTTCAACATATTTTTCAGCCTTTTGACAAAAATTTGCCAGATGAATCACCTGAAAATAAGGATGCAGTGGAAGAAATGATATATGTCTATCATTTTAAGCAAGTGTTGGAAGACCCCTTTGCAGTTTTGCTAGAAATGATAAACCGCAATAATATTTTTGAGATTCTAAGATTCAGTCCTAAACGTAGCTTCTCAAATGAGTTGCCGATAAACAAGATTTGGAACAAATACGTGAAAATTAAACGAGCAGTAGGTGAAGTGTTGGCATGGTTGCACTGGCATTTTCATTTCAATTGATTGGTATTTCATTTCAGCAGTTAGGATAAGTAGGTGCGAATAAACTTGGTGATCTGGCATTTAGAATTTCCGAATAAAATACTCAGTTAGAGTTTTAGCAGTGCATTTGGCGTTCAATTTCCAGGAAAGCACCAATTTCGAGAACAGCACATGGATGAGGCACCAGGTCTACGCGTTCTTTGCTACCTCGCGGGGAGGATAGCATCCCCAGTTGGAGCCTATGTTATCACTATAATAATTTCTTATAACCCAAAATTCAAGATTCAGCAGCGCGCCAAATTAGTATAAAAGAGTGATAGACTGGCGGGATGGAGCTACATATAGCAGGCGGGCTAAGTACGGTGGAGATTTGATGTCGATTGGATCCAACTAACTGCAAATCACGGGTGCGATCGATCGACGGTCATAAGCTGTATCGGGCCTAGAACTAGCTCGAGGTTTAAACCCTAGAAGGCAGGCCGATCAAAATACCATGGTTTTGCGTCGAAGCTACATGGCACCCCTAGACGGATATCGAAGGGAAAAGTGGTTGAACTCTAAACCGCTAAAATACACCCTGACGTCACGTGTCGAGACATCATTGAATGTGTCACGTCCAAAGATCACATGTGGGAAAGGAGGGTTGAAGGGTAGTCAAATCACCTCGAAACACTTGTCCGAGTATTTTTCGTCCGCGTAATGCCAAGTGAACGTCATCAAAGGATTGATGTGAAAGCTCATCATTTGAACTCAGAGGCTGAACTTGATGAGCCATAGTCCTCGCTGGTAATTTTCGTCGGTAACCTATGATTGGTTAAAAATGACGACTGCCTTTAAAAATGAGGATGACATTACTCTGTTTTGGGCAATTGACGTTCCATTCTTGAACAGGATAATTACAAACCGAATCAGCTTCTCAATTTCTGTCAAATTAAGGGAGATAAGCTCATATTTTATGGAAAACCGGGAACGATGGATAAGACAGATCAAATGGTCCCCAACGAAACAGGATTTTCAACTAATATGACAAGTTTATCATTGAAGAAGAAAGGGAGGTTGGTTGCACAGATATTAGCAACGAAAATTCATACAAAGTCTGTTGAAGAGCCAGAAACGGATAAAGAGGTTTGATTAAACCCCATCATGAAGGATTTAATCATCAACGGGTACGCAGATGAGCACCATACGCAAGTTGTCAAGAGGAAGCGGAGCAAGCGACAGAAGACTAAGATTAAAGCTGAGATGATTGAGAGCATTGGAGAAAACGAGTCTGCATGGCTTGACATTTTAAAGGAAGAAATTGCTAATCTAAAATAGTATGCTTTAGATAATTTTGTAATGATATAGACATGTGGCGTTCAAAGCAAGAATCTCAAATATGTCAGTTTTGTTTATAACGCTCCCTGTAAGATAGGAGTACAGTTGTTATACGTTACTCCTTTTTGTAACTGATGTCTATTTTTGGGACTATGGGGAAGTTGATTTGTTTTGAATCCCGGGTGTAGTTTGTCTATATATCATTCCAAAGATAAATGACGACATCGGAGAGGGACCTTCCCTCTTGGCCGGAGGACATTGTAATTGCCTGGAGCTAAATTGAATATACAATGCATAAGTGTTCTGAATTTTTATGAACAAATTCTACTGGTTGTGATATGAGTTCTGTTTTCTCTCATAGTGTGTATTTCTTGTGTCTTTAAAATGCCATCTACATTTTCTTTTGTTTGAATTGGAGAGTTAAAGGTCCAGAATTCGTCTTATGATGCTCTCGACCTAAGCAATTTAAACTATGTGATTTTCTTTCTAGATGATTCAGAATTCATTTAATAGTGCTCCGATGAAGTTATTTGTTTCCCCTTCTTCTTACCACTCTGCTTAAACTCAATTTATGACTCAGATTCATTGCCTCATTTAGCCTTTCTCCTCTGGAGATTTCTAACAATATGTCATTGCCTTATTCATTTTTTATTCCATAGCCCTAAGTGTTCCTCCCCTTATCCATCAGTAACCTTATAAATCCCCCCAAAACAAACCAAATCTAGCCCCTGATTATCAAAGAAATACTCAGTGACACGAGAGAGCCCTCTTTGAGTTGAGCAGGCTAGTGCCCAGCTCTAAAGCAAGTTGAAACAGTTACCTATGTCGTTTGTCGATCAGTCGGACAAAATTTACAGAGTGCAAACACAATGCATGTGTGAATCTTTTGTTGCTCCAAGCTTACAGCTCCACCGAATAGGTTAAAGACATATCATGTTGTTGATCTTTGATTATCAAGATCATTGCCCCAGTACATCTATAGATCCTACAAAGAAATTTAAACTGAGAATCTGACTACTTCCATTATAGAAGATTCTATAGCCAAGTTATCACTTATTAGTACCTAAAAATCCATTTTACTGCCACCCAATGTTGCAACCCTGGACTACTCATGTATTGGCTTGCCCCTCCCGCTTCAAAAAGTCAAGCCCTCATACAAATCATAGTTATCAGAACCGGACCGGTCATCAAACCGATTGACCCCAAAAATGTGAACCGAACCGAAACCAAAAAAAATTGGTCGACCAAAAAATACATAAAATATTCAAATTTTGAAGAAAAAACATATATATTCATGTGCATCCATATGAATCAAAACCATTATACACAAACATGAAAAATTTCTCATGTATATAGCAAGGGTGCATATAACCAAAATAGCACCAAGTGCAATCCATCTTTGAACCAAAATATATCAACAAAGCGGTTCTAAATGACCTCTATAGTCCAAAAAAAATCGTGCTACAACAAATAACTACATATCATCCATGTTGTTGGTCTTTGATTATCAAGATCACCGCCCCAGTACATCTATAGATCCTACAAAGCAATTTAAACTGAGAATTTGACTACTTCCATTATAGAAGATTCTATAGCCAAGTTATCATTTATTAGTACCAAAAAATCCTTTTTACTGCCACCCAATGTTGCATCCCTGGACTACTCATGTATTGGCTTGCCACTCCCACTTCAAAAAGTCAAGCCCTTGTACAAATCATAGTTATCAGAACCGGACCGAAACCAAAAAAAATTGGTCGACCAAAAAATACATAAAATATTCAAATTTTGAAAAAAAACATATATATTCATGTGCATCCATATGAATCGAAACCATTATACACAAATATACAAAGTTTCTCATGTATATAGCAAGGGTGCATATAATCGAAATAGCACCAAGTGCAATCCATCTTTGAACCAAAATGCATCAACAAAGCGGTTCTAAATGACCTCTTGAGTCCAAAAAAAATCATGCTATAACAAATAACTACATATCATCAAAATCATTGCCTATATTAGGATCCTCATCATCAATGTTACACTCTAAGCATTAAAATAAGATCAAAAAATATTAGCATGCCTAATAAGTGATTTTACTTGAGTGAAGGGTATTACAAAATGAACTAGATCATTAAATGAGGAAACCCTAGATAGGGTTGAGTCACATAACTAAGCTCAAAGAAAGATACTCACATTAACACCATATGATATTATTAATGAATAACTAGTTCATCTATTACAAAGGAGTTTACCTCCTTATATATCATTATTCATTAAGCAAATCATTTCCACTTATGAATGTGGGATAGATTGCTTTACACAAAAAGTGAACATTGACATATTCTAAAGTCATAAAGTGACTTTATTACATAGTAAGCCTTATATCTCTAACACCCCCCCATAAGGCGTACAATGTTGAAACAAACTAAAATCAAATACATATATTGAATGTAAAACACATAAATTGAACACTAAACATCAGTAGCATCCTTTGGAAGCTTCTTCTTTGAACACAATTCCTGGACCGATTTGAGCTCCATCAAGCTACCTCATAACCCTCATAAATGTGTAGTTGTTGAGTTGAATTACCGAGTTCCTGGATTCCACCTCACCGAACACCTGAATCATGAATCTCCCGAAATCAATTACTGGAAAGCAATCCACATGCATGTTCAATAACCTCACTAGTAGACAGCGATCCACATGCATGTCTCTCCAACTAATGAGGGATCTTTCCCTAGATCCACAACTTTTGAACTAACTAGGCAACAATCCATTTTGAGCTATTAACCAATCTCTTCATGTCTTCAAAGCATAGGCTTCCTAAAATGCATAAAATCTCTTTTCTTCAATAGATTCTTCACCACCGTCAGCATCTGGTGGATCTTCAATCATGTCTACATCCGCTATATGTTGTCTATCTTTGACCTTTCCCTTAAGAACGTCATTGGCTCGTTGTCTACATTTCCAAGTTGTATGACCCAGCTTCTTGCAATAGTGGTACTCTATTTCCTCTTTGTCTTTTGATTATCTATTGCGGTTGTTTCTTGCATAGAATGCAAGTTCCAGTTGGTTATCACCTTTTGTGGTTCTCTTTTCTTCTGCTAGCAATGTTGCAATCATCATAGTCCAAGATACCACATTTCGTTCTGACATTTCATCAAACGCTTTGCGAGCATACTCCAAATCCTCGGACTTAGCATACATGATGACAACCTTGGTATCTAAAAACATGTCACGGGTTTTAGACCCTATCTGAATGATGTGGGCATGGACTAGTTGTTGATGATTGCAGCGTCGTGTGACATTCTCCAGGTCGTTCTCCTATGGACTGAGTTAAGACGATCTGTGAGAGAGCCCATGTGTTGGGTGTGCGTCAGACTCTGGACTGAGTTGTGATGACGTGTGGTCTCTTGTCTACTCCTATGAACTGAGTTGTGATGACGTGTGGTCTCTTGTCTACTCCTATGAACTGAGTTGAGATGACTTGAGATGGTCTCTTGCCTTGTACTCCTCTGGACTGAGTTGAGATGACTTGAGATGGTCTCTTGCCTTGTACTCCTCTGGACTGAATTGAGTCGGCTTGATATGGTCTCATGCCTTGTACTCCTCTGGACTTAGTTGAGTCGGCTCAAGATGGTTCTCCAGATGGTACTCTCGTGGACTCAGTTGAGTTAATCTGTTGAGAGTGACGTCCTTGTGGCTGAGCACAGGTGGACATGTCCCTAGTGGTTGAGCATTAGAGGATGTGTGAGATCCCTTGCTATATTGTCAAAGAGTAAGATTTGTTGTAACCCTAATTTATATTGTGAAGGGTACAAGTCGACCCCACCATGTAAAAGATAATTAATATTGTGTAATGATTAATTATATTTTAAGTTGTCCAGGTCGGCCCTATTGTGCCAAGTGTCTTGTCTATTCGTTGAGTTAAGTTTGTATTTATAAGAGAGGAGATCCCCATTGAGGATCACTCATATATCTCTCATACTCAACACATGGTCTGAAATTATGAGGACTGAAGTGCACACTTTTCTAAGAACTAGTTTTCTTGGTCATAGAAGCACCCTCTTGTGTGTTAGGGTTTGGTGGTGGATGGTGGATCTTCTCTTGGCAATATAAGCAAAGGATTGTTGGGTTTTTCCCTTGGTTGAGAAGGGTTTTCCCGATATACTTCTTGTGTTCTTGTGCATGGTTATTCTCCCTATGATCTTGGTTTACTGTAGCTTGTATTGTTGCTACAAATGGTTATGGTTCAGTTAATGCTAAATTGAAATAAACTATGTGCATGACCTAATCATCAAAATTCAACACTAGTTTGCCTTCTATCATCATTTTCTTGTTGGCACAACCATGCAATAGGAACGCATAAGTAGAAAACTCCATTGTAACGCATCGTCGATCCATGCCATGTAGAATGTCCGACACTTCTTTCATTCGGCCCAAAGTTGAAGACACTACAATTCTGAGAGAGATCAACCATAAAATTGCAATAAAACTCTTGTTGCCGCCTCGAATTGTGGCACTTCATGGCTCTCAGATTATTGAAGTCGCAAGAGTGGAAACATGTCTTTCAAAGGCCCAAGACCCTTGATATAGCTTTTTGCATTGATACCATATTACAAATTATCTAGATCACTAAATGATGAGACCCTAGATAGGGTTGAGTCACATAACTAAGCTCAAAGAAAGATACTCACAATAACACCATATGATATTATCAATGAATAATTGGTGTATCTATTACAAAGGAGTTTACCTCCTTATATATCATTATTCGTTAAGCAAATCATTTCCACTTATAAATGTGAGATAGATTGCTTTACACAAAAAGTGAACATAACATATTCTAAAATCATAACGTGACTTTATTACATAGTAAGCCTTATATCTCTAATAAACGGTACATTTTTACTAGGGTCGTGACAGAATTGTTCAACAATCAATGCCACCAACATCGAGCTACATAGAGGGTTGGTGCTTTTGATTAAATGTCAGCTCCATACCCTCATACATGATAGAATCCAACGGAAACGTTGCAATCCTACCAATCATGAAATCTTGAAAACTATTAAGTCTGTTGAATTTTGAATTAGACCTAAAATTCTACTTTCTCCATATGAAGTCCAATGAGGTTGGAACCACTCTCAAAAAATCCTGAAACAATTAATGGTAATGTTAAAAATTTAAGTAAAAGGATGAAAATGAAAGATAAAGGAGAATGTCACTTTTAAAAGGGTGAAAATGAAAAATAAAGGAGAATGTCACTTTTAATGGGATGAAAATGAGAGATAAAGGAGAATGTCACTTTTACTTTAAGAATTTAATATTACCATTAATTACTAGAGTGGGTGAAATAAAGGGGGCGGGGACGAGGACCTCATTAAATAGCGTTAGTATAGCCCTAGGGTTAGTTATTAGGCAACCCATCTTTTAATTTATTGTTTAAAAAATAATGGATTTCAATGGTCCCTAGTCACGTCGTAAAGTGTTGTACAGAACCAACCTAAAACAGCCCGAATGCCCTGACCGGACCGGAAATGTGACAAAACCGGTCAAAAAAGCCGGTTCCAGTCCAGTTCTGATAATACTGGTACAAACCATGGGATATATTAAATGGCCTACAGCACTGTCATATGAAACTGATTTCATAATTTCATCTTCTTTGATTGTTTGAGCAGACATCTCGAGGCAGTTTATTGTTTCTATTAACGACTGTGAGGCAGTTTATTGTTTCTATTAACGACTGTACTTTGGACTTGCAATCTTGCACTCAATCTTTTCAGAAATTTATCCAAAATGCATACCTAACTTGGAACAATTCTTTTATTTTATTTTCTTCCTCAAAACCTGGATTCTAAGACAGTAGTCATTACATCAATTTCAAAATTGTATCACAATTAATCTTTCGTCTCTACAAAAGGTGTTTATTATTTGAAAGTAAAATGATGTCATTAACATAAAGAGTAATAACAATGAGCATACCTTCACTTACAAGAAGCAGTGTTGTTAATAATTTCTCTCCCATATATATATATATATATATGAGGTGTTCTATTAACAACACTGCTCCCTTGTAAGTCTTCTGAAACGAGAAAAAAACTTCATCTATCTTTACCAGACTATGGATGCCTATTACAAAATCCTATCCATTTGATACTCTTCTGAATCATATGCTCCTGTAAGCACCAATAAAACTCAAATGGATATCATTTTTGCTACACAGGAGAAGTTTTATTGTAATCGAAACTTTTACTTGTGAGTAACCTTCTGAAACTAGGCTAGATTTATACCTTTCAACCAATCCATCCTCTTTTTACTTAATTTTGAATACCCACCTGCATCCAACTCTCTTCCCTTCAAGAGGGAAGTTCTATGAGCATCCGAGTTTTGTTGCTCACAATTGGGTTATAATCTTCAAGTGATTCCTGCAACTTTGAAGAGTCTTCATAATCTAAGGTTTCTTTCATTGTTGCTGGCTCCACAACTGATGTTGCCAAAGCATAACTACCACCTGACTTGGAGGCTTCAACTATAGTTTGTAGAATAAAGGGAATTCCCACAGTTGTTCCTCCCGAATTCTTATTCCTTTTCTTTGGGAACATGTATATGTGCTTCACATCCAAAGACACTTGAATGTGCTACAGATGGCTTGTATGAATTTCCCATTCAACACCTTTGTCATCAATGTACTGTTGAAATATGTTGTGATTGATATCACTTCAGCCCAACAGGATTTTCAAAAGCAGCATGTTTAAGCATGCATCTTACACTCTCCACCAACATCTAGTTTTTCTTTTCTATCACTACATTTTGTTAAGGGGTATATGGTGTGGTCATTTGCCTCACTGGGCCATGCTATTCACAAAACTTAAATAGTGTTCTGAGAACTACTCCCCACCAGCGTTGCTCCAGATTAACTTTACTGACTTCCTAATTTGGTTTCCAACCATTTCCTTCGACACTTCAAACTTTTCAAAGCCTTGTGGTTTTCCTCCAAAAAAAGAACTAGTCTTTCCAGAAAAATCAACAATGAAAGTGAGGAAATTCCCACCACCACATGGTGTGACTAATCCCAACTTCCATACCCCGCCTGATCCAAAATGGATCATTAGGAAGAGAAGGGGTTCCATTCTTTTGGTATCGTTATTGTTCCATAGAGAGCAGAGCATCTAGGGGTGTGATATTGAAGCATAACATAGGAGGTAGAAGATTCTGTAGCAGCCATTCAAGCCACAGTGTTCGTGGTAATTCCATAGTGAGTACCCCTTTCTTTGTACTTGCATTTCATAACTAAGAAAAAAAATACAAAGCATAGGCCTCACCTTCTAGCTGAGTTTTCTCTTGTACTGAGTTTCCCAGATCACATCTTGTGTTCATTTGTGTGGGATGGTGGGTTCATTTGCTTGTCCTTTCATTTTGGTTTTAGTTATTTCCTTAAATTTGAGCACTAAGCTAATAATAATAAATCTAAGATATAAGGTAATAAACTACATAATAAAAGATTTCAAGATATTGTAAGATCAGTTGTGATGAATTGTTCCAATGGAATATCCACAATGGCTTAAAGATCATATTGGTAGCAGAGCAGTTTCTTTGGGGTTTTGTGGAAAGTTGGAAGATCCAGGAACTAACTTAAGAAGAAAGTCTCAAAACCAACCCTAGCCATGGCGGATGAGTCCAAACATAACAACCCTCAAGATGATGTAAAAGAGAGATATTCAAAGCTAGAAGAATAAGTCATTGATATTTCTTACAACATGGCCCTCCTTATGGCAGTTCTAGTGAGAAAATTTGGACCTTTTGGGGTAGTTGGTGGCTCTAACTCAGAAATTGGATTAGAGAAAGAGCAACCAAGTTCCAGTGTCATCACTTCTTCACAATCTCTTTTTAAAATGGAAGTGAAAGTAGACATCAAACCCTACAAAGGTGAGATTGATGTTGTTAAGTTGAATCATTGGTTGCAACAGTTGGAAGTTTATTTCGTTGTCCATGACCTAAGACAATTAATGAGGCTTGTGAGCAAGCACGATGTCTGGAGAATATAGGCCATAAGAAAGGATAGCCAAGTGGTTCCAAACATAAAGACCACCAAGATGCTTCCAAGGAGGGAAATAAGAAAAGGAAAGGAAAGGACGAGAAGATAACAATCATTGCACATCAATGCAAAAATCCAAACAACCACTGCAACCATTGTAATATCGATGGTCACACCAAAGATAAGTGTTGGAAGCTACATCCAGAGTTGAGTCCAAGGAACCATAAGAAGGATGCCAAGAAGAACCTGCTAGCCATGGATTCAGTCAACCTCATGGAGAGCAACTCATATGTAGATAGAAAGATTGTTTGCATTGTTATCACAAGATTTGTACTTGTGCAAAGCCTTCACATGATACCTATCTGTGTAACAATTCGAAGTCTCTACCACTATCACCTATGTAGATACTTCCCTCGTTTTGGTGATGGAAGGATGTCCAACACAAGGGAGGCTTCCCTAGTGACCTTAAGGGATCAAGTAGCAAGATTAGCCAAGCCTACAGCCCCCTATCTTAGTCACTTAGATGTTTGGTCTAGGTCTAGGAAAGGTGAAGAGGAAAACAAGATAATTGGTTCACGTGTACGAGACAATGAACAATCCAAGCACATAATAGACAATTACCAAGTTATATAGCTCATTAATGACCTCTAGACACTAGATAATCAATAGAAACCAATTGCTGTTGCAAATTTACAGCATTAAGACAATGTATAGCAGCAATGAAAGTTTTGTAACAGCAATAGGTAAAAACACCCAGAAAATGAGCAATTTTGCATCGAAATTTAGCCTTCAACAAGTGCAATAACATCCATTTGCTAGACTATGATTATGAGTACCTTTAGCCACAATTTCAAGTAAGTATGCAACAATTAAATTAAACCCTAATGGCCCTAGTGGCTGGAGCAAACATTTGTAACCGCCGCAATAAATATCATTTGTTTGCCAAAGTTAGAGTTAGTGAAATTAGTCAAATAACTTAGAGAGAGAGTGCTAATTCTAAGAGTGTTATCAACACCAAAAGAGTTCTAGACTAGTGTCATTGACTTTCTAGGGCTATGGAGTCAAGCATGCAACACTTTGAAGAATGAGCTAGATGGTCAAGAAGAATGAGGTTTCAAACACTAAGGTGCAAAGACTCTTGGGCCTTAGGATTAAAACCTTCAAGGAAGTGATTTCTAGAGTGCAAAGCCTCTTGGGCCCTAGATATCATTTTCCCTCTTCTAGATATACTAGTTCAGGGATAAAAAATGGACTAAGATCAAAACCCTAAGATGCAAAACCTCTTGGACCTTACGCCTTTGAATCCTAGCAAGAGACTAGGTCCCTTAATGCTTTCACCAAACTTGGACAAACAAAGGTACTAAAGGAGAGAAAGCCTTATGTCTCCTTCCTAGGGTTTTACTAGAACAAAGTAGCATGCAACAAGATGGAAATTATCACATTATACCATGAGCAAACACATCAAATTAAAGCAAATCACTTACTTATCCAAGTCGTTATGCCAAGAGAAACCCTAGTTGCAACAAGATATCATCCAAGAAAGAAAAAGCGTCCACAAATAATCCTCCTCCAAAAGTTGCATACTAGATCCAAGAAGCCAAAGAGAGTATAGCGAACTTTTCTAGAGCTCCCACTCACAAGTGTGAGGAAGAAGTGATGATGAAAAATGATTTGGAGCGCTAGCCTTATTTATACAAGGCAACCCTAGCGCTATTTGTCCACATAATCAAGTAAAATGTCAATGATCCATGTTACAAGTGGGCTTGACCCCACAAAGTAGCCTCTACAATAACAATAAATGCAAAAAGGCCATCACAAAGCCACACGTGTGGTGACATCAAGCCTCCAAGAGGTGAAGGAGGGCCTCCGAAGGCCATGTGTCATCATCCCAAGTGCAAGCAAGGTGGGATAACACCATGCCACCTCAAATCATGCTTTAGTGTCCATGTGACAAGCAAGCCCCAACATCTCCATCAAACCCTAGCATGACGTCAACATCAAAAAGGTCCCAGCATCCAAGGTGTGAAGGATAGCATCCATGGTGGAGGAGGGTGTACAACATCTTTGCATGTTATCTAGGCCATACCAAGTGCAACGTCCTCCATCAAGTAGTTGGGTAATATGTGTGTGCACAATCCAAAGCATGGGCCTCCTGCCCATAAGTGTGCCATCATGACCATATCTGTCAAAATCAAGCCCATGAATTCATCGTCCAAGGTCCAGAAGATGTGAGTATGTATCTGAGTCTGTCAATCCCCCAAGTGACTCAATGCTCTGCATCACACGTGCCATATCCTGCAATAAAGGGGCAACGTGCTAGGTGAAAGCCTAGGGCATCCTTCAAGGTACCATGTCAGGTGCATCCAAATAAAAACAAAGCATGAAATCAACTAAAGCCAATGTTCATAAGATATCCTAGTCCTTAGATCATACAAAGTAAGTTGTTACTTAAGATATAAGCCACATAAACAGTTCACATCAAGTATTTCCTTCAAATTTCACATTAGCTCAAGACTTTATGTAAGTTGGCAAGTTTGAATATGGGAGGACCCTCATCAGACCCTATTAGGTGTGCCAACCAAAACAGTGAAAGAAAAGACCCAAGTAGAGGTATATGTCTCGGGGGAAGCGCGAAAGAAAGAACCCTTCAAGAGTAAGTGTCATAATGATACGTGTTGGGCTTACTTCATGGCTTATGGTATCATTTAATCCATTTCTATGAACGCCTTTGTGGAGGATGCGCTTGCTCTTGAGTTACCACTTTCTAAGCGCTACGTTTTTCCAACCCCTTAATCTGCCTTTTTATTGTCCTCTTATCATATTTGTAAGTCCCCTTTATAAGGTTTCAAGTTATAGCATCATTGCTTTGGGGCTAGGGCGAATGCAGAAAAGGTAGAGCTCAAATATGGATTGGCTTTTGAGTGTCCTTTGTTATTATCTCTTTCTTTCTTTATCATTATTCTTTCTTTATTATTCTTTTACTAGCAGTTGCAATCAACCTCTGGGCCTTTAGCCCCTCTTCTCATGAGAGAACGAACCATGACTCATTACTGAAGTTTAGTACATTGTGACAAGCTCCAAGATGGTAAGTGTTAAGTGTGGCGGGGAAACGGAATGTTACCCTTGTGAGGGCCCCCCAGTAGTATCCCTTTTCTTTGTGGGTGACAACACGGGACTAGGGTACAAATGTTGGCCACCAAGGTGAAACAAGGAAACAAACATAACTTCTTGAGCTTATGATCCATTATCCGACTTCAACCAATGATCCTCATTCACATGCCTAGTATATTAAGCACAACACATTATATGAAGAAAGGACTAACATACCCCGTGGTGATGTTGGTTTACCATCTCCCATACAATGGGAGAATGGATGTGATGAGTTTGGTTGATCCAAAGTAGAAGAGGCAAATCTGAGGGGGGGTTGTTGGGATATTGTTTGTGGACATGTTGATCATCATCATCCATGAGATCACTATCTTCATTGTGGGCAATGGACATGATCTCCTCAATTACCCCTAGAGTAACATGGACTACAATGCAAAGAATGAACACAGGTAGCCTTCATCACAAAGGAAGAGAAGAAGATGTGATACTCATCCATATTAAGATCCAGGTCGAAAAGACCAAGGTAGATGCTTTATGGGATTCGGTTCTGAAGCCAACCTCATGTTAGAATATTTGGTCATCAAACTTGGATTGGAAGTTCATGATCATCCTAAACCATATCATTGGGATGGGTAAATAAGATGCAAAGCTCAAGTCACTACGGTGTAAAGATCAAATTTGTGCATCTGAGGACCATAAATAACAAAGTGGAGGTAGATCTGGTATCCCTTTATGTATGTGGAGTAGTTTTTTGGAATACCCTACATGTATATGGGGATGCAATCTTCATGAGGAGAGCAAACCAATGTTGCTTGATCAAGGATGGGATGTCTTTCATCATCAATGCACCTAAAGGTAAATCTAAGATCTTTCTAGTAAGTGGTAACCAGGCTAAGAAATTGTCCGGTTCTAGTAAGAAGTTTGTATTGTTTTTCGTGAGAGAGAATCAGCCAAGTGATGAATAAGTAAAAGTAAAGGCATCTCTAGAAGGGTTTGCTAAAGAGAAGAAACATCAGTTGGAGGAGTTGTCATAGGCATATATCAGTTGGAGGAGTTGTCATAGGCATATAGAGAAGTGTTTCAAGAGCCTAAAGGGTTACCACTTAAGAGGGAAGTGGAGCACGAGAAACAGTTGTTTCCTGACTCCCCATTGTCAAATATTGTGTTGTATAGACAGTCTCTCCTAGAAGCAAATGAAGTGAAAAAACAGTTGCAACAATTGTTGGACCAAGGAATAATTCGACCAAACCTCACCTTGTGGGTCACCTATCATCATGGTACCCAAGAAATATGGGACTTGGGGAATGTGTATTGACTATAGAGCTTTGAACAAGATCACCCTCAAGAATCAATACTCTCTGCCCAGGATTAGGATCGATGATTTGTTAGATCAGTTGCAGCATGCCAAGTACTTCACCAAGTTGGATCTCAAATAGAGATACCACCAAGTACGAGTTAAAGAAGATGATGCTTGTAAGACCGCCTTCAAGACAAGGCAAGGTCTAAATGAATGGTCGATAATGACTTTTGGTTTATGTAATGCACCACTACATTTATGTGTTTGATGAATGACATATTGCGTCCCTTTCTAGATTCATTTGTGATAGTATACTTAGATGATATATTGGTTTATAGCTCTACCTGGGAAGAGCATATCTCACATCTCATGCAACAGTTAGAGACTCTAAAAAAGCATCAATTGTTGGCTAACCTTAAGAAATGTGAATTTTCTCAACCGTTATTATTGTATCTAGGGTATGTAATTGGTGGAGGGGAACTCAATATAGATCCTGCAAAGATGGAGGCCATCTTCAAGTGGCAAGTTCCTACTAATGTCACTGAAGTTAGAAGATTCGTTAGGGCAGCACAGTACCTGTGGAAGTTTATAGCATCCTTTTCAGCTATAGTTGTGCACTTCATGCCATAACAACCAATGGTAAGAGTTTTTCAATGGGGAAAGAATCAGCAAAAAAGATTTCGATGAGATGAAACGAAAGATCAATGAAGCACCAATGCTTGCATTGTTCAACTTGCAAAAGCCCTTTAAAGTGGAGACAAATGCAAGTGGTTATGCTACCGGAGCGGTCTTGATGCGAGGATGTAAGCCAATATATTATCATTCTAAAATATTTTGTGGTGGAGTCTTAAACTACCCTACGTGTGGTAAGGAACTCTACGCCCTAGCTCAAGCTATTAAGAAATGGAAGCACTATCTGATGAGAAAGGAAACCATTATCCACATTGATCACCGACCATTGCATCGTTTGTAGGCACACTACAAGTGGATGGGGTTTTTGCAACAACTTCATCTAGTCATTAAATACAAGAAGGGTAGCACTAATAAGTTGGCAAACATGCTTTCAAGGCCACCCACATCCAAGATTAAAGCTTAGGGAACTCTTATGCACATAGAGCCTTCTACCCATGATGCATACAAAGAGGCATACACGAAAGATGAGGACTCTAAAGATGTGTTTCATCAACTACAGGGCCAAATCTGTGTAGAAGTAGGTGGCGAGAAGGCTAACTATCATCTCCAGAGTGAAATGCTCTATAAGCTAAACAAGCTCTACGTCCCTAAAGGTGAAAGATTGCAGCTTATCAGAGTAGCTCACACCTCCAAGGTTGCGAGACATTTTGGTGTTGGTAAAACAATTGCCAACTTACAAACGAATGTGTATTAGCCCAAAATGCAAGAAGATCTAACTCAATTTATTAGAGGATGCATACTTTGTTTTACCAACAGGCCTAGTAATAGAAAGCAAGGTTTATACCATCCCTTGCATGTACCCAATTAGGGGAAATTCAAGGTCTAAAATGGGCCTCCTAAAGAAAATAATAAAATAATAAATTAAAAGTTATGAATTTTCGAAGGGAAAGGAAGAAAACTACTTTTTCAATCGAATTTTCAACCTATCTCCTTATAGATTTACTCAAATTTCAAGTGTAGGCACTTGTTGGATGCAGACTTTAAATAATAATTAAAATAATAAAATAAGAGTTATGAATTTTCAAAGGGAAAAGAAGAAAACTACTTTTTTTCATCGTATTAAGTCCGCATCCAACCACTGCCTACAATTGAAACTTGAGTATACCTATAAGGACATAGGTCGAAAATACGATGAAAAAAAGTAGTTTTCTTCCTTTCCCTTTGAAAATTCATAACTATTATTTTATTATTTTATTATTCCACATCCAACGAGTGCCTACACTTAAAGTTTGAGTAAACCTATATTGAGGTAAGTCAAAAATACCATTAAAAAGGTAGTTTTCTTCCTTTCCCTCCAAAAATATTTACCCTTATGGTTGACATCATCATCTTGAATCCTATTGGTTCTTTTGAAGTTGATTTTGATAGTACATTTTTTCTTTTGAGGCCCATTTTTTACCTTAAAATTCTCCTAATGACTAGACCCTCGAATAGCATCTCCATGGATTTTGTGGGTGGTTTGCCAACAATCACGAAGGGACCTGACTATTTGTTTGTGGTAGTTGACAAGTTCAACAAGATGTCCATTCTTATGCCTTGTAAAAAGACCATCAAAGGACAAGAAGCAGCAAACATTTCTTTGAATAGGCCTAGGTGCACTTTGTGATTCCAAGGAGCATCATCTCAGTTAGGAATATCGGATTTCTCAAGTGCCTTTTGGACTACACTTTCGAAGAAGATGGTCACCAAGTTGAAGCAATCCACAACTTTCCATCCACAAACAAATGGGCAGACAAAAGTAGTAAATAGAACAATGGTTCAGCTTTTGAGGGATTACAATCAAAAGTATCCAAAGATCTGGGGTGAAAATTTGATTTATATTCAACATTCTTTTAACAGAGCGGTCCACATTTCTACTAGTAAGCCCCCTTTTGAAACTCGCTTTTGGTAATAATTGTTACCTTCGCTCTTGGATGTTGTATATGGACAAGGAGGAGAAGTGAGGGAAGACATCACAAGAGATGCATTGAAAGCAAAAAACAATTGTTGATTAGAATAGGCAAATCCATTTGCAAGTACAAAAGACATTGAAGAAATCACAAGAAAAGTACAAGGCCCGACATGATTAGCATAGAATTGAGAAAACATTGAAGGTGGGAAACAGAGTTGGTTGCATCTAAACAAATAAAGGTTATAGGGTCCTGGTCAAAAGATCAAGGCTCTGCAATATGGTCCTTTTGAAGTGTAGGACAAGGTGGGTAACAATGCCTACAGACTCGGTCTACCCCCATATATGCACATTTACTCATTAGTGAATGTGGAAAATCTGAAATTGTATCAGCCTTCCATGTTGGATCGAGACACCTATGGAGTAGGTCCTACCTACCATAGAACACTTGGCACCAGAAGCTCAAGCAAAGTTAGCAAAAGATACAGTTTTGCAGAAGAAGTCTAGAACTACCAGACAAGGGAAACATGAACTCTAGTAGATAGGGTTGAAAGGACAACTTCCAAGCAAGGCCAAATGGTACTCCAAGGCGAAGGTAGAGGAAAAATTTCCTCACCTCATTCAATAAAATCTTTTGGGACCAAAAGACTCCCTAATGTTGATGATTGCAGCTTCGTGAGACATCCTCCAAGACACGTTCTCCTCTGAGACTGAGTTGAGTTGACCTGAGAGGGAGCCCAGTGTTGGGCATACCCACGTGATGGGGCATCGTTCTCCTCTGTGTGAGAGTTGAGTCGCGCCCCAATGGTTGGGACATCGTTCTCCTATGGAGAGTTGAGTCGTCCCCCAGTGGTTGGGTATGCCCATGTGATGGGTGTATCGTTCTCCTCTGTGTAAGAGTTGAGACGATGAGGTACTCTAGATGATTTTGTTGAGTATGACGTCCCTGTGGCTGAGCACAGGTGGACATGTCCCTAGTGGTTGAGCACTAGTGGACGTGTGGATCCCTTGCTATATTGTCTAAGTGTAAAATTTACCTGTAACCCTAATTGTGATGTAAAGGGTACAGGTCGACCCCACCATATGTGAAAGATAATTAATGTTTATTGTTAAAATTAATTATTTTCTGAGTTATTGAGGTTGGCCATGTTGTGCCAATAGACACCACTTTTGTTGTGTCCAGTCTAGTATAAATAAAGGTGATTTCCCCATTGAGGAAACATACTTGTCACTTGTCATTTCGAAATTTCAGCAAGTACACTTTTAGGGTTGAAGTGCGCACCTCTCTTGGGCGCAAGTTTCAAGGTAGTAGAGCACCCTCTTGTGTGCATTAGGGTTTTATGGTTGGGGGATCTTCTCTTGAGAATATAGCAAAGGATGGTTGGGTTTTCTTCCCTTGAGTAGAAGGGTTTCCCAGGATATTTCTTGTGTTCTTGTGCATGCTACTTCTTCTTGTGATCTTGGTTATTGCAACAATTGTGAATGGTGTAGTTGCATTTGTTTATGGTCCAAGTAAATGCTAAAATTGAAATAAACCTCATGCTTGAGCCTAGCATAGTGAAAATTCAACACCTAAATGGGGAGGTATGCTCCAAAATGGATCATTATATAATTTTTCATCTATCTTGGTACTTCCTCGATGTAAAAATTGGAGAAACTGGCTTGCAAGTCCCAATTTGGTGATTTAGGGTCAAAAATCTTTCAGAGCCAATTTGAGGCATCAAACAACACTTTTGGTGGTCAAAATTTTGCGAGCATAGCTTTCAACCCCTCGACATTGTTCTACACATTGAAGGCTTTCCAATGGTACGAAAATCACCTCAATTGAAGTTTGTATGCGAAAGTTATGCCTCCCACAAGTTGACCTACCCTGTCAACCACCATGGTATCGAGTGGATGCCACGTCAACCCCCATTACTCACACATGTGGGGCTAGTCACGTGTGGACTTTTAAAAAGATTCTAGAGGGTTCAAAAACCTAACACTAATTGAGGGTTGAGACATGCAAAAACCCTAACCCTGATCCTAGACGACTATCAAAGTATGTTAAATATTGGATTGATAGGAAGAGAAAGGGTTCCATTCTTTTGGTATTGTTATTGTTCAATAGTTGAGCAGAGCATCTAGGAGTGGGATATTGAAGCATAACATAGAAGGTAGAAGATTTTGTAGTAGCCATTTAGGCCACAGTACCCATGGTAACTCCATAGTGAGTGCCCCTTTCTTTGTACTTGAATTTCATAACTGCGCATAAAAAAATTATCAAAAAAAAAAAAAAGAGCAGAGAATACCCCTCACCTTCTAGCTAGGTTTTCTCCCGTATTGGGTTTCCCAAATCACATCTTGTATTCATTTGTGTGGATGGTGTGTTCCTTTGCTTGTTCTTTCATTTTGGTTTTAGTTATTTGCATAAATTTGAACACTAAGCTAGTAATAATAAATCTGAGATCTAAGGTAATAAAATGCATAATAAAAGATTTCATAGTATTGTGAGATCTATTATGAAGAACTATTCTAGTGGAATATCCATGGCAGTTTAAAGATCATCACCGCCTACATTTTAGTGGAAATTTTACCCGATGCCAATTTTCCATATACACATCCTAGGCATAGGCTTGAAATGTTCCCCGTCATTAAAGCTACATATATTTCTAGTAACAACTCACTACATCTTCGTCAAAATTTATACGACAACATGTCCATGTGATCAATAACAAGCAACTACTTCATTTGTTTTGGCCTTCACTCCAACCTATGGAGTTTCTATTTGTTAATTGTAGCTCCTCTCTAGTGGAGCCCCTCAATATGAGCAAGGCCCTTCCCAACAACAATGAGCACAATCTCATCGAGGTCCCACTGACCCTCGTCATCAAGGAAGCCAACAGGTTCAAGAAAGGCGAGAGTGTGTACATTGTTGGCCTCATGGCCCAACATTACATGACAAGCAATTTCCCACTCTAGAGCTAGCCATTTCAGAGAACCCAAAGCCTCTTGAGCTTGCTAACAATTGTTGGGAGCAGCAAGTGGATGAGATTCCTCCGGTGACCTGTTGGAACCTTGCCCCCAATGATAGTGATGAGCCCCCACCAATTGTTGGCTTGATTGTTTGATAGTGTCTATGCTCAAGCATTATGCCTTATGGTTCCCCTAGACTTTGTTTTATATTATTTTGGACCAATGGTTTTGTGGCTCTATGTATTCAATTGTTTTGGCATAATCCAACCCAATTTTTTGAGATTTAGTAGTTTTTGCTAATGCTTTTGGAGGCTACATGTGCAGCACATGTTTTTGTATTAAAGCTCTGTACATATTGTTTTATTAATAGTCAAAGGAAGCTTTAATGTCAAAAAAAAATTGTAGTTGCCGCCATGATGACCTTCTGTTTATGGTGGTCTTCGACATAACATTTATAAGGTTGCTAACGTGGACTCCTCTTGCTGCAACTTGACCCTTGTCATTAACAAGCATGCACTTCTTGCTATCAAAACAGATTTTGAGGACCAATCTCTAAGATTTGGCTAACTTATAGCAAATTTTTGGCAAGTCCAAGAACATGCAAAACATCTTTATATTTTTACAAACACTGTTTTTTGAAGCAAACTGGAACAATTCCTTTGCCTTCAATACTACGAGTGGTAGTCACCATAAAAGATTCCTCCATCAGCATTGTTCATAGATAGAGAAATACTCCTTATGATGCACCATATGTTGCAATGCTACAAAGTCAATGAACCAAGCGTCTTTGCCTTTCTGGTGATGTAGTCACGGCTATTCTTGTTTGCATGCTTTCTTGTTTACATACCTTCTTTTCTTCTGCTTTATAAAACCAACAAACATTTTGGGCATGATGTTCAATGAACCTTGTCCAGGAGGATCATCTTTTTCTAGTTATTCAAAGTTCAAACTATGCCCAAAGAACAACAGTAACTCTCTAGCACTTGAATTGTTTGTTCTTGTTCTTCTTATTTCTTCTTTAGAAGTAAATAGTAAACCTATTTGACGTTACTCACATTGAGCTTGTCCATTTGACTCGTTATAAGAGAAACAATAAGATTTTCATAGGAATCCAAAAGGCTTCCTAGGAACATCATTCGTGTGTCTCCCTCAAATCCAGTGAGGTCCAACCAATGGCAGCTAATTGGTCCACCAACAACCTCACATTCTTAATCTAAATTTCCATGCTTTCTCCTTTGCTCATCTTCATGGTATGAAATTTTTGTCTAAAATACAATTTGTTGGTTAAATTAATTGTTTCAAACAAAGTGCTTATGGTGTCCCACTACTCTTGCAGAATTTACATGATTGACATGGAGTAAATAGTTGGGACAACTCTTGCAGACTTTACATGATTGACATGGAGTAAATAGTTGACTTTTAGATTGAGAACATAAAGTGCCATTTCATCTCAATTTTTGAATTCTTTGAATCATTTTCATCATTTGGACTTTATGTCTTGTCACTTACACAACTCCACAACTACTTTTTATGAGAACCATCTCCATTCTACGTTTTGACAAGAAGAAATTTTCTCCATCAAACTTCTCAATAAGCCATGGCTCTATGGCAATCTTTCCTACCAAGCACTCTTTCTGTCCTGTTTTCAAAAAACTTTCATGCGCCGATTGAATAAGCAATTTCTTCAATTTGATATAGGTCAAATACCATTCTTCCAAATCTTCTGGTCAAGAGGAATTCTGACACAGTTGTTGTGGCCTTGATGATGGAGTGAACCACGGTCCGTATAATTCAATTTTTTGAAGGTTTCGATTCTGAAACCTGTGGGTTATGGGCCCACAATCTCGGTTCATCCTATTCACTACGCAGCAACTTGAGCTCGCGGCCTCTAACTCAACTACAAGTTATTTTTTCTCATGCTGGTTCACGCCGGTCTGCATGCAAAGAACCCATGATCCAGCCTTCCTTACATCCATCGATCCTTCTCATAATCGATGGTCACAATTTAATCATCGTGGCTTGAATCATCACGATGGCACTTACAATCAACCAATGTTCTCCCACGATCAACGTGGATCGTTCAATCACTGGAACACATGGTCCTTCTTTACGATCGGTGTTTGTGGATCGTTGGCTCTTGGCTTCCTACTCTGAGCCATGCAACACACGCGTAGCCAAAATACACATTCCACGCATCTCATCACATAACATGAATATACACCAGTTACACACGAAAATTACACAACACAGGAATTAAATTTTATTACTCAAACCACTCTACTATCACATGGCATCTCTTGGCGCCTTGGATGGCTTGTTCATCATTTATTGGTCACCCTCCACACATCACAGGTTTACAATTTATAAAAAATACAATACATCGTTGTGGATCATTTTAGATCCACTCTCCTCTCCTAAGATCTCATAGCAAATGCCTAAGATCCCTCAAGGATTTGATTTTCCTGCTTTTAAATAACGAATTAACAAATCCCTTTTCCTTTTGACAACTACGCCTTCCACGTTTCTCAATTTCTAGAAGTCAAGATTCAAGTTTGAATGAGGAGAGGTCGATGCTCCTGCATCAGAGTCCTGAGGTACAAAAATTTTATGACCTCCTGGTCATATGTCTTCTGGTCGTCTCCATGTAACAACTAACTTGTGAGCCGCAGCAAAGCCTATGCAGTAGCAAGCTTCCTCCTTGCCACACAATACCTCACTAAGCTTCTCTCCTGAGCCCAGTCTTTCAATATTCTCTCGGTTCTCTACTCTAGAACCGTATGAGCACTCCTTGCTATAGGTTGTTGCAAATCTTCTCACCTTCCTTTGTTGCTACCTACACAATCTGTTTATGCAAAAACACAAAAACCATTTCCCAAACTGGTACCTCCTTCCACTGCACGCAGAATCTTTTTCCGCTCTAATACCCCTTGATGACGAAGCGAACCATGGTCCGTAGAATTCAATTTTCTGAAGGTTTTGATTCTGAAACATGTGGGTTATGGGCCCACAATTTCGGTTCATCCTATTCACTGTGCAGCAACTTGAGCTCGCGGCCTCTAACTCAACTATGAGTTCTTTTTTTTCACACTGGTTCACGTCGGTCTGCATGCAAAGAACCCATGATCAAGCCTTCCTTACATCCATCTATCCTTCTCATAATCGATGGTCACGATTTAATCATCATGGCTAGAATCATCGCGATGGAAATTACGATAAACCAATGTTCTCCCACGATCAACATGAATCGTTCAATCACTAGAACGCATGGTCCTTGTTTACGTTCGGTGTCTGCGGATCATTGGCTCTTGGCTTCCTACTCTGAGCCATGCAACACACGCGTAGCCAAAATACACACTCCACGCATCTCATCACATAACATGAATATACGCCAGTTACACACACGGAAATTACATGACACGGGGATTAAATTTTATTACTTCAAACCACTATACGATTACATGGCATCTCTTGGTGCCTTGGCTGGCCTGTTCATCATTTAATGGCCGTCCTCCACACATTGCAGGTTTACAATTTATAGAAAATATAATACATTGTTGTGAATCATTTTAGATCCACTCTCCTCTCCTAAGATCTCATAACAAATGCCTAAGATCCCTCACGGATCTGATTTTCCTTCTTTTAAATAACGAATTAACAAATCCCTTTGCCTTTTGACAGCTACACCTTCCACGTTTCTCAGTTTCTAGAAGTCAAAATTCATGTTTGAATGAGGAGGGGTCGATGCTCCTGCATCAGGCCTCTATTAGGTGTCCTGGAGGGAGAAACTGGGGCCAAACTCAGTTCAAGTATACAAGGAAATGGTGAAGAGTCGTGAGCAGGCATTTAAAATTCACCACTCAACCCCTATTTGCAAGCAGATTGACATGTGGCAACATGAAGGCAGAGCCATGCGGGAGCAGCCAAAATTTCATCGGGGAGAAGCCAAAATTTCAAAGGGAGTAGGGACCCTCCTGATACTCAAAGCACCCAAAGGATACTCAGGGCTGTCAGAATATTTTCGAGGCATCCAATGACTCCCAATGGGTGGTGAAGGACACGCTTGCTGGATTTGTTGGTGGAGTGAATGAGCATCTAGAAATTCTGCACCGGGACTTTCAAACCATGAGATTTCCTTTTTCAGAAGGCTGCCAGAATCCAAAGAAATTCTGTTGCAGATGCAAGTTCATCAAACGAAAAATATTGTTGGAAGAACATGCAGCAGAGACAAATAATCATCTGAACTATCCTATCTGCAGCAGGAAATGAGGTCCAATCACCACGGAGAGTGGAACAAGGACCCTGCAGCTCAAAGTGACCCAACAAGCAGCCTCCATTTTCTGTTCATGAATTGAAAATGATGCCAGACCAGCTAAGAATTTTGCTATTTTATGCTGCCATTTTGATCTGGGATAGTTCCAAATTTTGCTTTCTGAAGTATATCTGTAGTGTCCTTTGTTGGATTTATGTCTAGTCATAGAAGTTATAGCAGTCCATATATAGACATACATGGCTTTTACTCCAAGAACATGTAGATATTGAAATTTTGTATGGGAATGGCAGTTAATTTTTTCCTTGGAAATAACTCCTTGGGAAACTCCTGGGCACTTCCCCCCATTCTGAGGATTGTACCCAGTGTAAAGCGAGTGATGTAGACCAAGTGCACCTGACCAGTGGGAATCAAAATGGAGACCTGCACAGCACATCGGATTACCACCAATGTCCTAGCAACAGTGGCACCAAACAATTGAGCTAACCCTCAAGACTATATGGGAACAGCAGTTATACTAAGAGAAAGACTCTGTCTCTGTTATACTATGGCAAAGTAGAACTTAGTATAGCGAGTATGGGCTGGCTGGATCTGTTTTGTCAGGCAAGGACCCAATCTGACCTATTATCAGACCTTGATACTTTTAACTATAGGACAGCAACAACATCCTATATCTATGTAGAGCTCAGCGTATTAATTCATCTATAATATATACCTTTTCTTTACCCAAAAAATAATCTGATTTATTTTTGCCCAAAAAGTCAGTTTGTTCACTAAAAGCCTTGAATAGTAGGATCTTGATTTTGATGCTACCTACTTCCAAGAGACCTCAATAGGTTCTCACATAGAAACTTGCAATGATGGATTTACAATTTATTTCAACTAGAAAATCACAAATTTATATCACATGTAACATTCTATCATTTAGTCCAAGAGAGAGATTTATGACACACGAACAATTATAAGAAGTATGTATATACTATATAGCCCAAGGGGTTAGCTCAACCGATTGTCACTAATATTGCTGGGCATGGCTAGTTCCATGCCAGCAGGTGCCCAGTTCGAATCCCTTGGGTAAGCAGTCTAGTCTATGCCTAGTCTATCTTCACTCTAGATATCAAATTGCAAGAATGAAATATGATCATCAGGAATACTGGAGTTTTAAAT
Organism: Picea sitchensis; assembly: GCA_010110895.2. Taxonomy (NCBI): domain Eukaryota; kingdom Viridiplantae; phylum Streptophyta; class Pinopsida; order Pinales; family Pinaceae; genus Picea; species Picea sitchensis. The sequence continues at coordinate 34,750 of SNQJ01S0015467.1, read as the reverse complement.
AATTTGCATCAAGAAAACAAATGTTTGGGTTCTATTGTGCCACTTAAAGTGATTATTATTATTATTACTATTGACTTACACATCGGTTTGTCTATAAAATGAGAGTTTGCACTTCAATCCTCATCCAAAAGCTGCAGTTTCGTGTTAAATGATTAAGAATGCAAAACACATAATGCACTCTCTACCTATTCTCATATGGCCTATCTTTATGATGCAGAGGGAGTAAATGCATGAATGCCATTATAGCAATTTATCAAAATGTGAAAGTTTCTATACCCCCCCACCTTCCCACTTTTCAACCATTGTTTTTTGTTTCCTATTTAGTTCTGCAGCTCTACATGCATGCTGAGGTTTGGATGGTGTTATATGGATGATGAAAGTTCAGTCAAAACCAACAGTGTGCATAATTCTACATGGCACAAACAGAAAGAATCATACATGTCTGAGTTTAACTTTTAGCTTTTCTTATCCTCGTCTTATTTTCCCTATTTGGATGAGTTATATTTAGAGTCCAAGTGTGAAAGCTATGCAAGTCACTCATGCTGATCGTGCACATATTATTTTTGCTCCTTTATAGTTACTAAATGCGTACCACTATCAATCATACTCTTTATATACACATACATAATCAAAGAGTGTAAAGATTGTATTGACAGAAAACAATTGTTACTTGTGCATGTGTTCTTTTCTTGCTTTCCTATTCATCACTTTCCACATTTCGGCTGTTAGCACACATTTGTCGGTATTAGAGATTGAGATTAGAGCTATTAGTGTTCTGAAATTTTAGTGTTGCTTTCGAATCCTCATTCCCATTTAGAAATCTCCTTAAAGTCCCATCTATTTTTTCTTTGGGATTGTCTAAAATTCCCATCCATTGTATCTTCTTCAACAATTCAAGTGATTAGCAACATGTCAGACACCTCCTTGGACTCTTTGCAAGTTGTCAGTGTGCTGTGACACATAGTTGTGAGAGATTGTGTCCATGTTTGTGAAGTTTTCACGAAGTCTAAGATTTTCTGCAGATTTCTGCAAATTCTGCACAATCTGCCATGTTTCCAGAAGAGATTTTGTGCATCTTTCCCTACTTTCCACAAATTTAAATTGTTCTTTTCCTCAAGATTTAGCACAAAATCCTTATACGAATTCATAGAACTGGTGAATTCATTACACTTCTGTTGTCTTCTACTTAGTTCTGGATTCTGCAAATTTCCTATAACGGCAAATCCATGGGCTGTATCTTTGAGTTGTTTCCACGGCTTCTTATACAGGACCCGAGAGTCCAGTACTAACAGATGTGATCTAGCTTTAAGGACAACAGTTGTGTGATCAGCGCCAATAGCAAAATGAGTTTCAGGTGAAGTTAACCCATGATATGATGAGCATGTTCCAACAGCTTATAGGCCAACATCAACAGCAACAACAGAAGCTTATGACATGGCATTAGTGGCAACATTTTATTTCGCCAAAAATTGAGTGATTAGCAACATGTAGACACCTCCAAAGCCTTTATGCAAGTTGTTGGTGCTTTGAGACATATTGTTGCTCAAGATTTTGTCTATGTTTGCAAAGTTTTCACATGGTCAAGAATTTTCTACAGATTTTTGCAGATTCTGCATGATCTTCCATGTTTCCGGCAAGGATTCTGGACGCTTTTCCCTACTTTGGGCAGATTCCACTTGAGATGGTCTTTTTTCTAATGGATTCTACACAAAACCCATGTATGATTGCACATAAGTGTTCAATGACTTTTTTAATAGAACCTTCTATTGGCACTGTTGTTTGTGATGCCGTGCTTATCAATTGTTGTTACACCATTCTTAGTGTTAATGTTTAAGCCATTATTATAGATGTTTGCATTTCATTATATAACAATAGCATAATCCAAGATCACTGAGAAATACACAATCACAAGAGACAACATTTATCCTGGGAAACCCTCTAGGGGAAGAAAACCCAGCAAAACTTCCTTAATATAGATAGCCAATACAATGCCAAGAGATCTCTTAAACTAATGCAGAAGATCCTCTCCCAGATATGCACCACTCTCTCTCCTTCTTCTCTAACCAGTAGATCCGAAACTTGTCTCTCAAAATGAACAAGTGTGTTGTGTGTCTAAGTGAGGCGTTGGCCTCTTTATTTATACAAGTTTGGCACGTGTGAAGTGTCACTTCACTGGCAGGGCCGACTTCTCAAACTGGGTGGGTAAACCCACCTTTATTATATTTCTGGGTCTCTTTAATATCTACTGGGGTCGACTTCTTATTCTGCCTATTACAATTGTCTTTTGACCAATCCGCAAAAGGGGATTTGGTCCTATTACAATAACCGACATGATCAATCCACAATGGGGATTGATCCTATGAATAATAATGATCAATCTACAATGGGATTGATCCGCGAATAATATATCAATAATAATAATAATGAATACTTCGCAATTACATTATTTCAACACTCCCCTTAACAAGAAGGGTGTTCTTCGCCAGCATCATGAGAGAGAGAGGACAACATCATCAACAAGATCAAGTGGGAGGACAACATCAACAATATCATATTGGAACACTGACTCGTGTATCTATAAATCATCGGAAGTTTCTTTTCATCAGCAGCATCGCCATTCTCAAGGAATGCCATCATCATCCGGTGTATCAACATGTATTAGTATAAAATTGATACATCATCATCATCGCAGCACAAGGCTAGCTCATCATAAAACAAGACTAGCTTTACGTCATACCGGTCAAGCCGAAGCTCAAGACTTTTGTCCGCACCTCAATGTCTTGCTTTAATGCCACAACATCGCCGAAAGAAGATACTGCCCCGCTTACGCCACAACCATCAAAGTCGGGAAGCAGTAGAATCGCTTTACACAAATATCCAAACTTAGAAGCCCGCAGTTAGTCTCATCATATCATCTGTTTATGTCACAAACCATCGTGTCGAAAAGCAAGGCATTAATATCTCATCTTGTTTATCCGACAACCAGGCTTCAAGGAACATCTCATCTTGTTTTACGCCCGTCCAGGCTTTCAGCGAAATCATTAACTGCTCCCCATTTCGAGGAAGGTCCTTTTCGACTATGCCAAGCTTATTTCGGAAGTATCAAACTTCACACGAGATAGCTTCAATAACACGTCAGCTGCTCATCTCGCGTAGCACGTAACGGAGCTTTAAGGCCTCGCAGCCATACTGATGTAATGATAACGATCTCTATGTGCTTCTCGAATTCGTCATGGAATACAAAAGATTCTATCATGTTTTGCAGCCTAGTTGTCACATAGAATCAAGGTTGCTCTCATCTCTAAGTCAAATAGTCGACTAGTAACTTTCTGGTTATGAAACGGCAGAATATGCAACAATCTATTATGTCATCGCATAAGAGCAACAATAGATTGCTTCCGCCACTTGTGATCATAGCTTTATCCCAAACTCCAGAAACAAGATCCCGGAAGTGGTTTTTCCCCGTCTAAACACTTCCTCGCCTAATCTCGATCAAGATATCCACTCATCAGGTAATCATGGTCTCCATCATAGTCGGTGATCATAATTCATTGTACCTTTTAAGGTAAGCCTCATCACATGTTTTATGTAAACAATTAGGTGAACAATACGTATGGGTTCTAAATGTAAACCCATCACTCAAGGTGGTCTACTTAAAACAAATGTCTCGGTCCTGTGTTCATCAGTACATCAGATCCAATAATCACAAGCATGTGGCATCAATCAATTCCACTTAAGTATCGCATCAGCAGCCTTCGCCTTAAAGGTGCCTCCATGGATTCCAACATGTTTAATCTCTTCAAGATTTCATCAGATACTTCCCTTGTTAAGGAAGATCCTCTCGTGACTTTGCCATACCTCAAGACCTAAGAAATAATGCATTAGGCCAAAGTCTTTCATTTCAAAATTCCAAGGCAAGTCTCTTTTACATTCAAGCATTTAGATTTTCTTTCTCTCGCTAAGAATAAGTCACTATATAGCAAGCAGATTATGGGCTCATTGTTCATGATTTTGAAGTAGGTATTAGAGTCTGCTTAACTCTTGGTAAATCCCAACCTCATAAGGAAACTATCAATTCTACCATGCCAAGCTCTAGGAGCTTTCTTCAATCCTCAGAGGCAGGCTTTTCAATCAGACATGAGACTTCCCGCCTTCAACCTCAAATCTGAGGTTGCTCTTATATACACTTCTCGGGATGACAATTCATTTAGGAAAGTTGTTCTACCGCCCATCCGGGTGTAACACTTCATCTAGTCAAAGAGCTATGCGATGGTTCATAGAAGTGTATCCGGCCATTGTGGGCTTAATGTCTCTTCATAGTCAATGCCTCTTTTCTGAGAGAAGCCACAAGCCGCACAAATCTTTAGCTTTAAGTACTCTCTCAATACTCCATCACACAATGATGTTTTATTTTGCTTCATCCGAGTGATACCACGCCTTTGTTCTTCTGCCCGGGAACTATTTCCCATACTGCTCTTCATTATGGATTGATTGGTATTCCTCCTCGCCATGGCATCCCTTCATTCTTTTCCAATGGTTTCTTCTAAAGGTAGGCTCCTCTCTTCTAGGAGATCACACATCAAAGTCGCATAACTAGAGAATGGCTTTGGTACTTTCACTGCTCAGAATTTTGGGACCGCACTTCCATCTTGAATAAGCTCTCTAGCCTGTCGGGCTTTATGGAGGATCGTCACCGAGGAGAGGTTCTTAAGCCTACTATATCATTGTCTTCTAGAATTTCCTCATCGTGGGAAGTTACGACTTCCCTCAATTGTTCAGCAGCTTTGGGAACCTCCTCATTGCAAAGATCGGGATTACGGGTTCTTCATATACCTCTTTCTGCCGGGCATAGTTTAGATTTCTTGAGCAATCAGATTCATCAAAGGCCCATCCCCACGGGATCTCACGTGTTGACTGTATATAGATTCAAGGCCTTGGAGACCCTATAGTATCCCACAAATACTTCTTCTTCATCAAGGGTCCAAATTTTGTTTCTTCTTTCTTTAGGGTATATGAATAAACATTGGATGTACCAAATATTTTGAGATGGCTTACCGCTTGCTTTCCTATAGGTCTTGGAGCCTAAGTATGGGACCGTTCTCGCACATAAACGGGGCCAGCCATTGTTGCTTCACCATAAGCAGGGAAGATCTTGATCATGATCATAGTCTTCACAACTTCCAACATGGTTCTATTTTTTCACCAATGACACCGCTTTTGTTGGGGATTGTAGGGAGTAGTGAGTTCCCTTTCTGATCCCAAATATCTTTGCTCAAACTCTTTTGAGGTATTCTCCTCCATTATCTCGACTTCAGTATCTTAATATTCCTTACAAAAGTGTTCTCTTATCAAGGCTTTGAATTCCTGAACTTGCCGCACTTCATCTTTTAGATTTCAAGAAATATATCCAGTTTTACAAGAGTAATCATCAATGACGATACATAATATACATACCCGCTTAATGAAGTTAATGGCATTAAATACATATATCCAATGAATGGCCCTAGACCTCTTCGTCTTTTGATGTCCCTCTTCGAAACTGCCCTTGATGTTCTTCCTTGTGCACATCCATTGGCCTCATGGTCACCTTTGAGTTCTGGTAAACCTGTGACCGCTGGTGATATGTATAGTGCCCTTGTAAAGGATGTGGGCTAACCTTTCATGCCAAAGCTCACATGAGCAATGGTGTGGCTCATGGCAGCCTCTGAGTGACCCTTAGTTTACGCTTCATTTTCTTTCCTTATATTTCCAATGATGATTGCTTCATTTAAGGTTTCTCCTTAGCCCAGTAAGAACTTCTCCATCTATAAAGGCAACTCTGAAGTTTCTTCTCTAAAGCTGAAATGGAGAGTAGAATCTTCTTCAAGCCCGGTATATAGTACGCCCTTCATTTTTAGTGAATTCCTTAATGTCGGGCTTTTAGTGGTTTGATCACTGATGGGATATTGGTAATCATCTCCAAGTGTCAGCTTTCCGAGAAAACTTCTTTTCCTCGAGATACAAGAGAGAATGTTTCTTTGTCCCACATGCTTGGATGTACTATCACGAGCCAAGTGTCTTCCCGTGTTACAACTCGAGGGCCTAAGACGCTATTACGTCTTGATCCGGGCTTCATCATCTTTGGTGGGTGGCTCTTCATCTTCGACATGGGCATGTTCTTATGTTTCTCTTGTATTCTTCTCGCCTCGTTGGACAAACCAAGAATGTGTCCCATCTTTGTCACAATGATAGCATGTACAAATGAGTAGTCTCTTTCCTTTCTCGCTAATCCTCTCTTCCTAAATCTCCTTGGATGAGATTCTATGATTGAATTTGTTTGATTGTCGAGGCTCTTTTTATGAGTCTCCTTTGAAGTAGGGTTTCTTCCTTCCTCCTTGGTGTGAGTAGCTAGGCTTGATCATCATCCTTGCTAGTAACGCTTCACCCGCTACTCTTGTTTCTTCTTGACATTCTTCCCATAGACTCCACAAACCGGCCCTTCTCGCACATATCGCTCCGGATGAGCATCCCAAGGTCTTGTGAGACCATTTAGGGGTCATTATTGAGTTTCTTCTATGGTATTTCCAATAGCTTCTAGTTGTTCTTTGAATTCCAAGATTCCTCGAGAAGTATTCCAATCATTTCTCTCAGCATCCTTGTATATTCTTCAAGCAATTGAGTTCTTAGATTCATCTTCCTTTTTTATGTTCTTCCTTCATATAGTCTAGTCAAGGCATCAAACATTTCAGTCTTCAGATGACACATAAGGAAGGCAACGTGGTCTTTGATCGAATTTGCAATGATTCTTTTGGCCATTATTGTGTCATTTTGATGCTTTGCCTTTTCTCGCAAAGATCGCCGAAGTTCCGTACTTCTTTGACGTATCTTGCTAGGTCATTCTCTTTCAAGAATGAGGCCAATCCTATACTTCCGTGCACGCTTCTTCATCTCCTTCTAACTTGTCAAGTTTTAACGCTGCGCATATTAATCTTTTACTTGGAGCTAGAAAAAATGACCGAAAAATGAAAGTGCTCAAAATCAAAAACCTAACTTACCAGAGGTGCGCTATCGAGGCTAGTGTTTCTAGTGTTTGGATTTTAGAAAATCCAACTTTTGCCTTTCAAATTCGCTGATTCTGACTGCGCTCTCGTACTGCACTTCCGGGTACATCACCGGTACTGGGTACTTTGTGAAACTAGGGTTTCACTCTTCCGTAGAGATCCAAAATGCACCGAAGCAAGGAGGTGCCAAATCGATCCTTAGGGGCCACTTTTCTGATGGTTTTAGTCAAAAGCTTCACCATCAAAACGCACTTTCATCTACTTATAACAAAGGACGTTTTTCACTTGTGAAAGATGCTTCCTTCACCTTGGCTCTAATACGTTAATGTTTAGTCATATTATTATAGATGTTGTATTTCTTATTAGATAACAATAGCATAATCCAAGATCATTGAGGAAATACACAATCAAGAGACACAGATATCCCTGGTTCTAGGGGAAGAACAACACTCCAAAGAAAAACTTCCTTAATATAGATAGCCAATACAATGCCAAGAGATCTTAAACCAATGCGTAAGATCCTTTCCCAGCATATGTGCCTCTCCTTCTTCTAACCAACATCCAAACTTGTCTCTCTCAAAATGAGCAAGTGTGTTATTGTGTGTCTAAGTGAGGCGCTATTCTTTATTTTACAAGGCTAAGTTCTGCACGTGTGAAGTGTCTTTTCACTGGCAGTAGACTGACTAAATCAGGGTAAACCTACCTTATTATATTTCTGGGCCTCTTTTAATATAAGCAGTCAATTTCTTATTCTCGGCCTGGCATAATTGTTCTTTTGACCAATCCGCTAAACGGGATTTGGTCCATTATAATATCGGTTATGATCAATCCAATAATGGGATGATTCAGATGCATAATAATAATAAGAAGAATACTCTTGCGCTTGTTCCAACCTCCATCCTGTCCTGTCCGAACTTCTACTAATTAATAATAAGAAGAATACTCTTTGCAGTTACATTATTTCAACACTTGGTACTCCTCATCAACAGGATCTCAAGGAAATCTACAATGGTTTCCAAAATACCTATTGAATGAAAAAAGATAGTAAAGTCCACAAACTTACCACTTTTTTAATTAACTCCTTTTCATCTGGAAGATCCATTATCAAGTAAGTCAACCTCCATAAATTCACGGTTCTTTGTTCTGCACGGATGCTTACCCCTCCCACTCTATATCAACCTTCAAGGTATAAAACAAATGCTTCACAAGGTTCACACTTAAGCAAGGAAGCACACTTCAAGTACCAAGCACCATTCCTAATCCTCAACTTGCTTCAAACAAGGATTCACTCAATTTTATGCCCACACATGCATCAACTATGAAATACATAGAGCTACACCCTTCAAAATACCAAACTATTTGTGTATTTCCTTCAAAGCAACATTCCTAATCCTCATCTTGCAAGCAACTGATCATAACCATCCTTCAAATTCAATGAATGATCTAAAATCAAATCCCTTCCATTCAAATTCATGGAATGAAACAATTTTTTTTTGGTAGAGGGCCCTACCTTTTTCAAAGGTTTCATGTACTCCATTATCCCATCATCTTCTCCACAAAATACATACAACCTGCAACATCGTATACATGTAGAAGCATTTCATCAATGACAAAAAGGTTTATTAGCATCATTGCCTCTCTAATTTGACTCCACCTGTAACTCCTCATCAACTTGATCTCTCACCACATTGTAGTCACCACTCCTAGCAATTGATTGTACTCAAAAAGCACTACCATTTATTGCTCCATACACTATCGTTATGCCCATTTAATTTATGAGAGTTTGAGAGCATAATGTTCTTAAATTGTAATTTTTAAACTCCACCACCAAGTAGTAAAATGGTATATTTTTTAAACTCCACCACCTAGCACTAAAATGTTTTTTTTCTTACTTTATACTCCAAACTTAGAGCAACCAAGAGACAAGTTTTAATTTTACAAGACCTACATCCTTACCTCCAATCCTCTCTTCTCCAACCGTGTGCTTCTCGTCCATCCTTTTCCGTGGTGATGTACTATGGGCTTTACACACTAGCTCTAACAACTATAATTGTCACCAACACTGATCTCGGTAACCATATACTTCTCACTGCCAACGTCAAACACATTTAAGTGTAATCACTACAATTATTTCTCATGCAAGCAAATTTATTTTTCCACACAGCCTTGACATTTTTTTTTTATTTTCAAATAAATACTTGTCATCGTAGCCAAATGCCTTCCTCTTGTTGACTTCCTCTGTTTTTCTTTCAAGTTTCCATGTTTGTTGAGGTTTAAAATTAGGGATTATATTTAATGTATTCTATTTTCAATATGTTAATAAAAACCAGCTTTAATAATTAACTCCCCTCTTTTAATATTTATATTTGTTGCTAGTGCCTCTACTTTCCTTGATTGTGTGCTTTGCTTTGGTTTCATCTCTTGCGTGCAACAATTCTTGACCATGATACTTGTGTTCATGTGCTCATGATATTTAAGTGTAGATGCCTTGGTGTTAGGCTCTGACTCTCCTAGATGCCAATAACTTGGCTCCAACACCATATAAAAATCACACATATATAGTATTAAGCAGAAATATTGTAGAGAGAAGTGGCATGATAATACTCAATATGTAAAGGTGAGAAACACAAGTGACATGTCTCATGAGAAAGACATACATTTGCGACAACCCACACTAAGTAATTAAAGTACATGTGACTTAATTAATGACTCAAGTCGCGTTATTTAACCACTAACTCAAAATAGTAAATACTATGCTAAGTACATTATTATATGACCTTCATAAAACTACATATACTCTATCATCTACGCACACTATTTTTGCTCCTATGTGCATACCAAATATGTACCCATTTTACACTCTATATACATATGCTGGAATCTTGTGTTGTTGGTAAACCCAACTTATTGGAGTCAACAGGTTGTCTGAATGAGGGATGCGACCCACTAGGACTTTACCAAATGAAGGTCGATCAACCAACCCACTGGGCAATACTGGAGCCGATTGGATCCATACTTTGGGCATATGTAATCCAACTTATGTAGGTGTATTGAAAAACTTGTGCCAACATTCATGGCTTATGGTCTCACACTTGGGGTTTTGGGGGATAAACCTACACATGTATATTAAAGAGGCTTTCGCCTCATTTGTAATCAAGCAATTCACCACCGTGAGATTGTGTTGTATGGTTCATCATCCATTGCAATGATGATATGAATTATTCTTAACAATTATTAAGGTATCAAGGTACCCACGACATATCTTGTCTCTTGCGCTGATGGGTTGGCTATGGTGTCTATGGAATTCTATCTTATGTTAGAAAATGTTATGGTAATGTGTTAAGTTATGGCTTGAACTACATATGCTTTATATGTGAAACTCTAACATGGTGTCAAAGTTGCATTCCATGAGGATTAAAACTGATGGCTTGTGATTTTTGCAGCATGATATGGATTTATGAAATGGTTGTGACAATGTGTGTCCTTTAATGTAGTTGTTGGGATCTTGTTTGACAGGGAAATGTGAGAATTAAGGTGTGCTAAAAGCAATTGTACGTTCTTTGTGTTGAAA
>SNQJ01S0015467.1:0-14414 GCA_010110895.2 Picea sitchensis | reverse complement strand
ATTTTCCATTTTAATAGAGGTATGATCATCATGTTAATTCTATTATCTTTTAGGTTGCTCCAAAAGTGTTTACATCATGTTAGGGGTGTGCTTCATGTGATGTGGGGTGCATGGTGAAACCCCAATCCCTTGTAGATTGTTTCGGTTGATTGAAATTTTGAGATCTCGTTATAGGTGGGTGTTTGTCTTTGAAATGTGTGCTAGAAGAGACATGCTTGTTATGGGGGTGGTTATCTTATGTGGCAATGATCGTCTTCTACATGAACACATGTCGAGGATGTTAGGTATTGTTGTAGGGGCTAGTCGGCCTTGCCAACTAGACCCGCCAGTCAACCAGATAAGTCAACTGCAAAAATTGAGTTTAGGAGTCGATCAAGCAGATAGTTGGAGTCGATCGACCAAGCAGTTAAGAAGTTGTAATTGATAGGTAACTACAATTACATATATATGACTATGTAATAGAGAAAATTTGAGGTTGTTCGTATATATAAAAAAGTGCATATTGTTGGTTCTCCCACTACTTTGTGTATGCTTCCATGTATGTCTATGTGTGTATGTATATAATATTGTAACATGTGTTGCTCTATGTAAGGAACTACCGGTAACCTTCTCATACTTTCCCTCAAACTACAACACTGGTTTCGTTGCCAATAGTTCTAAACTCGGGCATGTATAAAATAAAAAGCACATAGATGTTGAGGTTGGAAGACATACGCGAATGGTGGGAGCACAAAATCAATAATTACATCAAAAACTATGCAAGGAGGAATCAACTAACGTTAGCATAAGCACTACATAGTTCTTCTCAGAAACACACGAATGATTCCTGGAATCCATTCCAGAAGCATTATTTGAATATCTGAATCAAGCACCCAATGCACAAACTCAATCTGGATGAAAATTTAATGCTCAAAATAACAAACAGAGGAAGGACAAATTTGAACGAGTGGTTTGAAAGAATCGTCAGTGATTGCATTGAAGAACAAGCAATTGAAGACATAATGTCAGTCGAAACTGTAAAAGACAAATTTTACACTGACTTGCACGACGATTTCCTTTGCATTGTCCCGTCCTTGTTGCTCGAATTTATGTTAGACAAGGGAGTCAGAGACATTGTCAAATACCAACCCCTCTTGGGAAATCCTCCACCAAACTCAAATTGGCAAGGAAAACAAGAAGAGTCGAAAGAATTTCTTGAAGCTAATTGCAAAGATACACGTGAAGCCTGGGATTACTTTTTAAAGAAATGAGAACAACAAGAATGATCAACATCATCGACTTCTAGTAAGTCGGGTCAGTGATGGGGGTTGGATGATCCGTGAGATGATATAAGTCAAGTCGATTGCACCAAAGTCGATGATCATTGAAGTTGGGAGGAAGATAACTAAAACAAAAGACGCATTAGATTCAAGAGGGAAGACTACATGACGAATGCAGGTCTATAAACCCTCAGTCGACATCCAGGGACTAGAGTAGGATAAATGACAAAAGAGGAAAGAAGATTTACGAAATGAGAGGGATCCCAGAATCTCAAATTGAAAGCTTCCCCAGGCGTGACAATTCACTGGAGCAGCTATAGAGAGCGCCCTAACATCTCCTGGGAGGAATGCAAGCTCACAGTTGAGTGAAGTAGCTAGTGGCGCCCAATAAGAAATCGACAAAGTCAACAGTATGGAGATTGATGATTCGGGACCCATGATTCGACATTCTCCCACAAGAAGCGCTAGCCCATGTAATATAGACTTCCTTTGTTAGAGACTTCATGTTCATACTCAATCCCCAAAAGTATGGTGTCGAACTAAAAATGATTGTCATGTCAAAGATACACTTCTAATTGAAGCACAAGAAACTACTCAAAATCGACCAGGTGATATATTCCTCCATATAAGAGATCTTACGGACTCCACCCCCCTACCAAATTTATTTCTTGAAGATTTTAAATCGTCAAACTGTGAAAACAAATTGACGAAACCCTCCAGAGGACGATTCGTAAAATATATAGGCAAGGGTTGTCAAACACATGACATAATTCCAATAAAAGAACAAACACAACTAGCTTTAGAATACAGTCCAACTAAAGACCAGAGACAAATTGTATTAGTCAATTCAAACACTTAGATTTTGACTCCCCAAAGTAAGACTGTATCGACATCCTAGACAATGTTTAAAGAAAATCAACGAAATCAAAATCTTGCAGTAGTCACAGTTCTTAAAAAACCCAAGAAAGGACAATGGGCCTCAACCATATTCCTATATATGAAGGTGACAAAGATCCCAAACGACATTGGTTCATTTGTGAGAGATTTTGGGATGCAACCGACATTACCGACGAAGATAAGTAGATGGCACAATTTGTTGTCGTGCTTCAAGCCAAAGCCCTCACCTGGTTCATGAATTTTATAGACAATCAATAAAGATCAAAGGCAGAGATAAAGCAAAGATTTCTCACATTTTTTAAGACACAAGACGTAATTCACATGGTTGGGAAAAAGCTAAAAGAAATCAAACAAATCTCGGGTGAAACCATTTGAGAATACAACAAATATTCAAGACCTATTGAGTCAAATTCCTTACGCCATAAAAGAAAGATTACTCATACAATGGTACATGGCAGGACTCCAACAAAAAATATGAGTTCCATTACGAATGTATGGCATTCAGACATGTGAGGATGCATTGAAAAAAGCTCAGTGCATAGAGATGGATGATGAAGGATCATCGACTTCATCAACAATCGAGAAAAGGTTGGAGGAAAAACTCGCAAAATTACAACAGTCTATAAAAAAACATGTCTATAACACATAATGAACTCTAGTGCACTGTCTACTCTGGTGAAGGCCAAACGAAGGACTATTGTAAATTCAGTGATGCACTGGATCTAGTCGTTCGATGTATCCAAATAGAAACATTTTATGATTTCTGTCGGGGCATGACAAATCACACAACTCATGTCTGCTAGCGTAATTTAAGAAATGCTCAACCAAAATGGTGCCATATATGTGAGGAAAATAATCACTCTACATGGGAATGTCGATTAAATGGGAAAAACAAAGTCAATATCCACTGTGTATATCATACATAAATGGTCAACCAAAATGTCGACCAAGAAAATGGAAATGGATACAGAGGTCGTGGTTGCAGGGGTTATCAGGGAAGAGGCAGATACAGAGGAGGACGAGGACAAACATGCAAAGGATGTGGTCAAGGCCACTACTATTGCTTTAATTGTTGGAAAGGGGACCACATAAGTCATGGTTTCCCTATAAAAGATAAAATCGATCTCAATTTCTATAACAGATGTGGAGTGGGTTACCACTCGCTTGAAGAATACCCAATTGTACTAGAGAAAGTGATGAACAAGAGAAATGTGAACCTCTTGCACACAGTGCCCAATAAAGATGCACTAAACTCCAAAAATATTCATGTTGTAACAAGACCAACAACAAGTGAATACATTTATCCAGATCCACCATCTCGATAAAGGGGATGTCGAAACGCATATCCTAACCCTGAACAAGAGGAAAAATTAATGCAGGAAGCAATGAAGTTCTTTGAGAATATCAACCAAGATAAACCAAATGGAAACAAGGGAGGATATACAAGCACATCAAACACTGCTCTAGAATAATTTCTTCAATTACTAAAAGAAAAACAGTCGATTGGTCACTTGATCGACCTACTGAACATCCTGAGAGAATGCAAAGAGGATCAAAGACCATACAAAAATCTTCGACAATTGTCACAGGAGAAGCATACAAACTACTTTGACCCTCAAGTGAACCTTGAAATCGACAAACACATGATCAAACAAGTTGTGGTCGACTTTGGTTCACAAGAAAACACCCTCCCCCAAGAAACTTGGAATCGACTTGGAAAACCCTAACTAGTTCCAATAATGAACTTCTTAAAGCTAGCGGATCAAAGGTTCATCGAACCAATTGGTACACTAAAAAATGACATAAATTATATAATGGGGATTCCAACAAGAGTCAATTTTGAAGTAATTAATCTGGTTGAAGGTATCTCAACATACCCTGCATTAGTAGGAAGACCATGGGGTCAAAATATGAAAGTGGCAATCTCCCTTGAAAGCGATAGGATTAAATTGAAAGGTAGCAACAAAAATATCATCATACCCTTGGACCTAAAAGAAGGTAAACCTTGGAAAGAAACATGGGATGAAGCACGGGAGGCTCGCCAACTGTACCAAATAATGAATGAACAAAAAGACAATGTTGAGCCAAACGTTGAAGGAGAAATCTTAGTCAGAACACCATTGTCGATGGGACAAAAATCAAATACATAACTTTATAATTGGCAAATAGAGAATTATGAAGCCCAAGCAAAGGAGTGTTGGTCGATAGAGGTGATTCCAATAAAGAAATTGAGAACATGCTTCTTAGTATAAATAGTCCATATTGTGTTAGAGAAAAAAACAAAACAAACTCCAACTCTCATTCGAACTAATACAAAAATGATACCTCCCTTGTGGTTCAGTGAAAGAAGTTCCCCGACAATCCATGTCGATGAAGTATCAAAGTTAGTAATAGAACAGGGGAGGGTACAAAGCTTAGTGGAATCCTTCACTGATCAGGTAGCCCGTTGATCAGGGGATTAAATTTTGCTCAAAAATTCAAAGTGCTCAGAATCGCTTCAAATCAAACGAGAGCGTAGGCCTCGTCGTTACGAACCCAACGCAACTCGTTTGGGTTCAAACGGACATTGGGAGCAAGAGATATCGCGTTCTGTTCAAAATGGCAAACAGGCAAAAAAAAGGGATGCTGATTGTACAGTCCGTACGGACGATGACGTGGCAGGACGTACAACATGTGGTAGGTAGTTATTGGATAGTTGGCATGTGACATGGTTTGTTGGTAGCGAATGGGATGGTGACACGTGGCCTAATCAATGGTCGCCACGTGTCACCCGTTTATTGGTTAAAATCTTTGCACTTGGCAGGAGTCGACCCCGTGACCTCCGGGGCAGGGTAAAGCTTNATTTTCCATTTTAATAGAGGTATGATCATCATGTTAATTCTATTATCTTTTAGGTTGCTCCAAAAGTGTTTACATCATGTTA
The DNA here is from genome assembly GCA_010110895.2 of Picea sitchensis. Classification (NCBI taxonomy): domain Eukaryota; kingdom Viridiplantae; phylum Streptophyta; class Pinopsida; order Pinales; family Pinaceae; genus Picea; species Picea sitchensis. The sequence continues at coordinate 9,335 of SNQJ01S0015467.1, read as the reverse complement.
GGGGTGTGCTTCATGTGATGTGGGGTGCATGGTGAAACCCCAATCCCTTGTAGATTGTTTCGGTTGATTGAAATTTTGAGATCTCGTTATAGGTGGGTGTTTGTCTTTGAAATGTGTGCTAGAAGAGACATGCTTGTTATGGGGGTGGTTATCTTATGTGGCAATGATCGTCTTCTACATGAACACATGTCGAGGATGTTAGGTATTGTTGTAGGGGCTAGTCGGCCTTGCCAACTAGACCCGCCAGTCAACCAGATAAGTCAACTGCAAAAATTGAGTTTAGGAGTCGATCAAGCAGATAGTTGGAGTCGATCGACCAAGCAGTTAAGAAGTTGTAATTGATAGGTAACTACAATTACATATATATGACTATGTAATAGAGAAAATTTGAGGTTGTTCGTATATATAAAAAAGTGCATATTGTTGGTTCTCCCACTACTTTGTGTATGCTTCCATGTATGTCTATGTGTGTATGTATATAATATTGTAACATGTGTTGCTCTATGTAAGGAACTACCGGTAACCTTCTCATACTTTCCCTCAAACTACAACACTGGTTTCGTTGCCAATAGTTCTAAACTCGGGCATGTATAAAATAAAAAGCACATAGATGTTGAGGTTGGAAGACATACGCGAATGGTGGGAGCACAAAATCAATAATTACATCAAAAACTATGCAAGGAGGAATCAACTAACGTTAGCATAAGCACTACATAGTTCTTCTCAGAAACACACGAATGATTCCTGGAATCCATTCCAGAAGCATTATTTGAATATCTGAATCAAGCACCCAATGCACAAACTCAATCTGGATGAAAATTTAATGCTCAAAATAACAAACAGAGGAAGGACAAATTTGAACGAGTGGTTTGAAAGAATCGTCAGTGATTGCATTGAAGAACAAGCAATTGAAGACATAATGTCAGTCGAAACTGTAAAAGACAAATTTTACACTGACTTGCACGACGATTTCCTTTGCATTGTCCCGTCCTTGTTGCTCGAATTTATGTTAGACAAGGGAGTCAGAGACATTGTCAAATACCAACCCCTCTTGGGAAATCCTCCACCAAACTCAAATTGGCAAGGAAAACAAGAAGAGTCGAAAGAATTTCTTGAAGCTAATTGCAAAGATACACGTGAAGCCTGGGATTACTTTTTAAAGAAATGAGAACAACAAGAATGATCAACATCATCGACTTCTAGTAAGTCGGGTCAGTGATGGGGGTTGGATGATCCGTGAGATGATATAAGTCAAGTCGATTGCACCAAAGTCGATGATCATTGAAGTTGGGAGGAAGATAACTAAAACAAAAGACGCATTAGATTCAAGAGGGAAGACTACATGACGAATGCAGGTCTATAAACCCTCAGTCGACATCCAGGGACTAGAGTAGGATAAATGACAAAAGAGGAAAGAAGATTTACGAAATGAGAGGGATCCCAGAATCTCAAATTGAAAGCTTCCCCAGGCGTGACAATTCACTGGAGCAGCTATAGAGAGCGCCCTAACATCTCCTGGGAGGAATGCAAGCTCACAGTTGAGTGAAGTAGCTAGTGGCGCCCAATAAGAAATCGACAAAGTCAACAGTATGGAGATTGATGATTCGGGACCCATGATTCGACATTCTCCCACAAGAAGCGCTAGCCCATGTAATATAGACTTCCTTTGTTAGAGACTTCATGTTCATACTCAATCCCCAAAAGTATGGTGTCGAACTAAAAATGATTGTCATGTCAAAGATACACTTCTAATTGAAGCACAAGAAACTACTCAAAATCGACCAGGTGATATATTCCTCCATATAAGAGATCTTACGGACTCCACCCCCCTACCAAATTTATTTCTTGAAGATTTTAAATCGTCAAACTGTGAAAACAAATTGACGAAACCCTCCAGAGGATGATTCATAAAATATATAGACAAGGGTTGTCAAACACACGACATAATTCCAATAAAAGAACAAACACAACTAGCTTTAGAATACAGTCCAACTAAAGACCAAAGACAAATTGTATTAGTCAATTCAAACACTTATATTTTGACTCCCCAAAGTAAGACTGTATCGACATCCTAGACAATGTTTAAAGAAAATCAACGAAATCAAAATCTTGCAGTAGTCACAGTTCTTAAAAAACCCAAGAAAGGACAATGGGCCTCAACCATATTCCCATATATGAAGGTGACAAAGATCCCAAACGACATTGGTTCATTTGTGAGAGATTTTGGGATGCAACCGACATTACCGACGAAGATAAGTAGATAGCACAATTTGTTGTCACGCTTCGAGCCAAAGCCCTCACCTGGTTCATGAATTTTATAGACAATCAATAAAGATCAAAGGCAGAGATAAAGCAAAGCTTTCTCACATTTTTTAAGACACAAGACGTAATTCACATGGTTGGGAAAAAGCTAAAAGAAATCAAACAAATCCCGGGTGAAACCATTTGAGAATACGACAAATATTCAAGACCTATTGAGTCAAATTCCTTACGCCATAAAAGAAAGATTACTCATACAATGGTACATGGCAGGACTCCTACAAAAAATATGAGCTCCATTACGAATGTATGGCATTCAGACATGTGAGGATGCATTGAAAAAAGCTCAGTGCATAGATATGGATGATGAAGGATCATCGACTTCATCAGCAATCGAGAAAAGGTTGGAGGAAAAACTCGCAGAATTACAACAGTCTATAAAAAAACATGTCTATAACACATAATGAACTCTAGTGCACTGTCTACTCTGGTGAAGGCCAAACGAAGGACTATTGTAAATTCAGTGATGCACTAGATCTAGTCATTCGATGTATCCAAATAGAAACATTTTATGATATCTGTCGGGGCATGACAAATCACACAACTCATGTCTGCTAGCGTAATTTAAGAAATGCTCAACCAAAATGGTGCCATATATGTGAGGAAAATAATCACTCTACATGGGAATGTCGATTAAATGGGAAAAACAAAGTCAATATCCACTATGTATATCATACACAAATGGTCAACCAAAATGTCGACCAAGAAAATGGAAATGGATATATAGAGGTCGTGGTTGCGGGGGTTATCAGGGAAGAGGCAGATACAGAGGAGGACGAGGACAAACATGCAAAGGATGTGGTCAAGGCCACTACTATTGCTTTAATTGTTGGAAAGAGGACCACATAAGTCACGGTTTCCCTATAAAAGATAAAATCAATCTCAATTTCTATAACAGATGTGGAGTGGGTTACCACTCGCTTGAAGAATACCCAATTGTACTGGAGAAAGTGATGAACAAGAGAAATGTGAACCTCTTGCACACAGTGCCCAATAAAGATGCACTAAACTCCAAAAATATTCATGTTGTAACAATACCAGCAACAAGTGAATACATTTATCCAGATCCACCATCTCGATAAAGGGGATGCCGAAACGCATATCCTGACCCTGAACAAGAGGAAAAATTAATGCAAGAAGCAATGAAGTTCTTTGAGAATATCAACCAAGATAAACCAAATGGAAACAAGGGAGGATATACAAGCACATCAAACACTGCTCTAGAAGAATTTCTTCAATTACTAAAAGAAAAGCAGTCGATTGGTCACTTGATCGACCTACTGAACATCCCGAGAGAATGCAAAGAGGATCAAAGACCATACAAAAATCTTCGACAATTGTCACAGGAGAAGCATACAAACTACTTTGACCCTCAAGTGAACCTTGAAATCGACAAACACGTGATCAAACAAGTTGTGGTCGACTTTGGTTCACAAGAAAACACACTCCCCCAAGAAACTTGGAATCGACTTGGAAAACCCTAACTAGTTCCAATAATGAACTTCTTAAAGCTAGCGGATCAAAGGTTCATCGAACCAATTGGTACACTAAAAACCGACATAAATTATATAATGGGGATTCCAACAAGAGTAAATTTTGAAGTAATTAATCTGGTTGAAGGTATCTCAACATACCCTGCATTAGTAGGAAGACCATGGGGTCAAAATATGAAAGTGGCAATCTCCCTTGAAAGCGATAGGATTAAATTGAAAGGTAGCAGCAAAAATATCATCATACCCTTGGACCTAAAAGAAGGTAAACCTTGGAAAGAAACATGGGATGAAGCACGGGAGGCTCGCCAACTGTACCAAATAATGAATGAACAAAAAGACAATGTTGAGCCAAACGTTGAAGGAGAAATCTTAGTCAGAACACCATTGTCGATGGGACAAAAATCAAATACATAACTTTATAATTGGAAAATAGAGAATTATGAAGCCCAAGCAAAGGAGTGTTGGTCGATAGAGGTGATTCCAATAAAGAAATTGAGAACATGCTTCTTAGTATAAACAGTCCATATTGTGCTAGAGAAAAAAACAAAACAAACTCCAACTCTCATTCGAACTAATACAAAAATGATACCTCCCTTGCAGTTCAATGAAAGAAGTTCCCCGACGATCCATGTCGATGAAGTATCAAAGTTAGTCATAGAACAGGGGAGGGTACAAAGCTTAGTGGAATCCTTCACTGATCAGGTAGCCCGTTGATCAGGGGATTAAATTTTGCTCAAAAATTCAAAGTGATCTAAATTGCTTCAAATCAAACAAGAGCATAGGCCTTGTTGTTACGAACCCAACGCAACTCATTTGGGTTCAAACGGACATCGGGAACAAGAGATATCGCCTTCTGTTCAAAATGGCAAACATGCAAAAAAAAAGGATGTCGACTGTACAGTCCGTATAGACGATGACGTGGCAGGCCGTACGACACATGGCAGGCAGTTATTGGACAGTTGGCATGTGACATGGTTTGTTGGCAGCAAATGGGATGGCGAAACGTGGCCCAATCAATGGCCTCCACGTGTCACCTGTTTATTGGTTAAAATCTTTGCACTTGGCAGGAGTCGACCCCGTGACCTCCGGGGCAAGGTAAAGCTTTGGGAAAGGTCGCCCAACCGGCGCGCCCGCACATGTTACTTAATATATAAATGCGTTGTAATATATTTAACATTGTATAAATGTGTGTTGGGGCGTGAACCGAGCCGGGGCTAAGCCCCAGCCCGTGGTTATATATTGTATTGCATACGACCGGTGTTATGGCGGTTAGACCCACCGTAACATATGTTATAACCGTTTGAATGTGCACGGTTTGATATGACATGTGACCAACGTGTATGTGCGTGGGTTTAAACCTTACAGTTATGTCAACGGTTTTAAACTTAAGCCCTGTTGTGTAATAGCGCGCGGTCATGTGGTGACCATGTGCCCACGGGTCTTGGTAGTTAAGGTCGGCGCGTAACTGTTTGACAGTTTGGACTGGTTGTGCGGTTGCGCCCGGTGCCAATTTTTTACGCTTTAAATTGCGTGTGGGCTAGGTTGAGCCAGGGGAGGTGCGTTTTGTAGATGCAGAGACATCAAGCTTGAAGGGGGGACTTCCAGGAAGCCTATCTACTTCAATTTTTTGCCAAACGAGGTGCCGAAAAAGCCCAGCTAGGGGTTTTTGGACGTTCTGAAGCCATTGGAGCAATCTATTTGGCATTTTGAGCATTGTAAAGCAAATTTTTTAGCACTTTGAACAAATAATACAAATGATCCATTGGAAGCTGGACCAGGAGATGTAGCCCAAGAGAGGGGTGAACTCCTTTATCATTTGTTGTGTTAAGTGTTTTCTGTTCATTGATTATGTTGTTGTTTATATGCATCTTGAATGAGTAAATCCTATTAANGTGAGGGAACTATACTCTCATCTTCAAATAGACTGAAAATAGTCTTTTAGAGGTCCAAAAGCGTTCCAATGGGGAGGTGTGATCAGGGGATTAAATTTTGCTCAAAAATTCAAAGTGCTCGGAATCGCTTCAAATCAAATGAGAGTGTAGTCCTTGTCATTACGAACCCAACGCAACTTGTTTGGGTTCAAACGGACGTCGGGAGCAAGAGATATCGCGTTCTGTTCAAAATGACAAACAGGCAAAAAACAGGGATGTTGACTGTACAGTCCGTACGGACGATGATGTGGCAGGTCGTACGACACGTGGCAGACAATTATTGGACAGTTGGCATGTGACATGGTTTGTTGGCAGAAAATGGGATGGTGACACATGGCCCAATCAATGGCCACCACGTGTCACTTGTTTATTGGTTAAAATCTTTGCACTTGGCAGGAGTCGAGCCCATGACCTCCGAGGCAGGGTAAAGCTTTGGGAAAGGCCGCCCAACCGACGCACCCGCACATGTTACATAATATATAAATGCGTTGTAATATATTTAACATTGTATAAATGTGTGTTGGGGCATGAACCGGGCCGGGGCTAAGCCCCGACCCGTGGTTATATATTGTATTGCATACGACCGGTGCTATGATGGTTAGACCCACCGTAACATATGCTATAACCGTTTGAATGTGCGCGGTTTGATATGACATGTGACCAACGTGTATGTGCGCGGGTTTAAACCTTACGGTTATGTCAACGGTTTTAAACTTAAGCCCTGTTGTGTAATAGCGCGCGGTCATGTGGTGACCATGTGCCCACGGGTCTTGGTAGTTAAGGCCGACGCGTAACCGTTCTACAGTTTGGACCGATTGTGCAGTTGCGCCCGGTGCCAATTTTTTATGCTTTAAATTGCGTGTGGGCTAGGTTGAACCAAGGGAGGTGTGTTTTGTAGATGCAGAGACAACAAGCTTGAAGGGGGGACTTCGAGGAAGCCTATCTACTTCAATTTTTGGCCAAACGAGGTGCCGAAAAAGCCCAGCTAGGTGTTTTTGGACATTCGGAAGCCATTGGAGCAATCTATTTGGCATTTTGAGCATTGTAAAGCACATTTTTGAGCACTTTGAGCAAATAATACAAATGATCCATTGGAAGCTGGACTAGGAGATGTAGCCCAAGAGAGGGGTGAACTCCTTTATCATTTGATGTGTTATGTATTTTTTGTTCATTGATTGTGTTGTTGTTTATATGCATCTTGAATGAGTAAATCCTATTAAAGTTGTGTTGCAAAGTTGATCCATTTGCATTTTAACACATAAATTTTACTTGCAAATATATTCAAGAATACAAGTCTTCTTCATTTTTAGATCACCCGTTGGTGGGAAACTCATGCTCTCCACCTAAAAACATGGAGCACCACTACCCTATATTTTGTCTAATGATTTGACAAAAATAAACTATCAACACAAGTCGACATCCCGACTTTCAAACCTAGGTTCTACCCAGTGGCTCACATTCACCAATGTGAGAATGAATGGAGAAGAGTGGGATATAGGGATGAGAGGGTATGGCCACATATGTTCTCTAACATGTTGGATGACATACCACATAAGTGGTACAAAATTGAAGAAGCATGTGGTCATACGTTCAATTGGAATGAAATGAAAAAAAAATTGTTAGAGACTTTGAATTCATCCCTGAAGAGGCACATTTGCGAGAGGTAGCAATATAAATAAAAAACTTTCTCGAGAAGCCAAATCTTGAGGAAATGAAAAAGAAAGGCAAGGAAAAAGTCGACATAGGGTTGACATCAACTTATAATTTTGTGTTGACACAAAATCAAGACAACATAAGCGCTCATTGAATAGATATAGAAAACATAAGTTTTTAAGGACAAAGTTTTCAATGGAAACAAAGTCACCCTGGAGTAAATAATTATGTATATACAATCTATTCAGTATCCAAGGAAGATATAGTAAAACCTGACTTTCATCCAAGTTATAATAAGGTTATAGAAGGAGAATGACAATTAGACGAATCTAAAGCACCAAAGTGGATAGACGTGGAAATTAAAACCAAGGAATTCAAAATTTCAATAGATGGTCTATCGAAAATGGTGAGAATAGGTGACTATAAGTCGGATAAACAAACTACAGAAATAGTCGGCCTATTGCGAGAATACCAAGACGTTTTCGCTCATGAGTACAAATATTTGAAAGGACTGGTGCAAGAGAGGGGGGAAATGAAAATTGACCTCATCCGAGGGACCAAGCCCATCAATAAGCGACCATATAAGTTAGCACATAAATACAAACCCATAGTTCAAAAAGATGTAGAGGAAATGTTAGTCGTCGACATAATTTACCCTATCGACAAATCAAAATGGGCAAGCCCAATGGTCGTGCAAGCTAAAAATCACTACCCGAAAAAATTAGGAATATGTGTAGACCTCATAGGATTAAACAAGCCAACTGTATTCGGTCCATTCCCGACGTCGTTCGTAGATGAAATTATTAATGAAGTCATTGGGCATGAATACTACGCTTTCATAGACGACTTATTTGGTTATAACCAAGTACCAATTGCAAAAAAGGATCAAGGGAAAACAACATTTGTCTATAAGTTCGAATCATTAGCATATAGAGTGATGTCATTTGGACTAAAAAATGCTCCAACGGTATTTTCACGAATAATGGTAAAAGCATTTCAAGAATACATCTATAAAACAATGGTTGTTTACTTTGATGATCGTACAATCTATACCCTATTGAAAGACCACGTACATTGGCTTTGAATGATGTTAGAAAGATGTCGATAGATTCATCTATCCTTAAACATAAAAAAAATAAAAAATTAAATGCATCTCTTCCATGCCAATAGGTATCTTGTTGGGGCACATTGTATTCAAAGATGGCATCAAGGTCTACATGACAAAAATCAAAGTAATCCTCGACTTGAAGCCACTAGTCAATAAAAAACAAATAAAAATATTTTTTGGGCATACTAGGTACTACAGAAAATTCATTCACCACTACTCTGACATAACATTTCTAATCGATGACTGCTTAAAAAGAAGTTTAATTTCAATGGAGCCATGAATGTAATGAACCTTTTGAGCTACTAAACAAAAAATTGGCAGAATCCCCAATACTACGATTTCTAGACTGGTCTAAAAAATCCATGTCTATGTCAACGCATCCAATGTTATTGTAGGCTCAGTCCTAGCGCAACCATACAACGACATGATTGATCACCCCAATGCATACGCTAGTGAGAAAGTGAATAAAGCAGAACAAAACTATTCGACTACATAAAGGGAGGTGTTAGCCATGATCTTCGCCTTACAAATTTTTTGACACGATCTATTAGCAAACCCATTTATGTTCTTCACAAATCACCAAGCCCTTAAATATCTTATAAATAAGTCGGTGCACTAAGGAAAAATATGTCGATGGCTACTACTATTTCAAGAATTTGACTTTGAAGTAATAGTCTGACCATGAAAAAAGAATGTTGGCCCAGATCATCTATCTTGGCTTGAAACGGGAGAAGACCTGACTAATATAGAGGATGATTTACCTAACACACATTTATTCTTGTTGATTTTTCAATAGTCAAGGTTTAATCATGAAGTTTATTCCATTTTAGC